>PVHY01002555.1:12936-124470 GCA_004024945.1 Uropsilus gracilis
AGATGGACTCTGTCTGGACATTGGTGAGACGATTAGGACTGAGAGACTGAGGATTTTGGGGCAATCTGGGAAAGGACTTTGGACAATACTGAGAAAGGGTTTGGACAATGTTGAAGTATTCTGAGTCTTACATGTTTCTTTTGTAGTTAATAGGATAATTAGAAATCACTTTGTTAGAAATAAATTAGTCTGCACTGCAAAAAAAAAAAAATCACTAATTCTTATGCCTGCAAAAAAGCAGAGGTGCCACAAGTAATGGTGGTAGAAAGGAAAAGAGGGAGGGAAGGAAAAGGGAGGGTGGAGAGTTAGGGAGGAAGAAAAAGAGGGAGAGAAGCAGGAAGAGATGGAGGGATGGAGGAAAGAGGCAAAGAAGGAGATGGAAGGGATTTTAGTAGGAGGTGCATAGAACAAAATTTCAGTTATAAAACGCCCAACTAGTAGTACAACTTTAGAAGAAAAAAAACATTTGCCCAAAGGATTAGCTAAAGCTAAAGAATCCTTATAGTACAGCCTACACTATCACTTGTAAGCATTCTATTAAATTCCCGGCTAAGCATGATCTTCCCCTGCAGTCCTTGCCTTAGGGAAAGAAGGAAGCACTCCTGTCAATTACAGTATCAAGGATGGTAAACCAACATCATAAGAGTAAATGAATCTTATCAACATGAGTTGATTCCCATTATCTTTTATCTCTACTCTATTTCAGCAGTAACAGTACTATATATATTTGAAATGAAAGAGGGAAGAATTTATTAATATCTACCTCAGTCATTTCTTCCAAATACCAGTCTTTCTTTAAGCACCACAAAATAAATCACACACAATGCGTAGACATAGCAGTGACTCTGGCACAGCATCCATAAAATGATCAGCTTATTCCATTCACTTTTTCTGAGACTAAGAGAATTTGAGAGATTTAGCAGCACATATGGATGATGTTCTTACAAAAATATCTTGAATTTTTGACTCAAGAAGCTCATGATTTTTTCCTTAATCACTTCAAAGTTTATTTTGCAAATAAAGATTCAACTTCATATAAAATCCTGGAAGATTCACAGTATGCTAATAAAAGGAATTTGGGTCTTCAGGATTGTATTTAAGAACCCAGAGATGTTTTCTGTATGTATGCTTGTTACCCCCAGGAGGTGATCTCCAATATTAATATTCAAAAATCCTCCAATGTTTATATCTTTGTTGGCTGGGAAACCAGGCTGTCTGTTTATTGCTATGAGGCTTGAATAAGACAGCCTTGAGACCAACGGAGTACTTATAGGTCTATTCAAGGGGATAATGAAAAGCAGTTTTAAAAGGTGGGAATTAAAGATATGAAATAACTTTAGAAACCAACTCTGGAAGAGGAATGAATAGGCAAGGTCACTGGCCAGCTAAGAAGTGTGTATAGTAGAGACTCAAATGTAGAAAACTCTGTGTCCATAAATACCATAATGATGGACACTCAGCCCAAGAGAATCCTGATTTATGACTATTGTACCACAACATACATGGTTCAGTATTTGTTGTAGAAATTTTTTGGTTTTCATTAAATAATCATTAACTGTTGCTGTAAAATAGGCCAGAATACTTTTTTTAAAAAATTTTATTAAATAATTTATTTAATGTATTTCACATCTTTGTATTCCCCGGGGTTCACCCCATCACCTCCCTTCCCTGACCACTCCCACCCATCTCCTACCTCCCCACCCCAACCCTCCCCACCCCCATGTACTTTAGCTTGGTTGTTAGCTTGTTTTGACTTTTCCTCCTGGCCTTTTGTTTGTTTTTCCTATGTCCCATATATTAGTGAAATCATTTGATTTCTGTCTTTTTCTTTCTGACTTGTTTCTGCTAATCTGATTTCTTCTAGTTACATCCATGTTATCTCAAATTCATCAAATTTGTTATTTTTAATTGATGAGCAGTATTCCATTGTGTATATATATATATCACATCTTTTTCATCCATTCATCCGTTTTGGGATACTTTTAATAGACTTTGTACTTCTACCATGTTCTCACTGAGACTGTATCTAAAATGAACAGAATTCTATATTCAGTGGGTAGGTAAATCTGGAAGACTGATACCTCTCTTTTCCTTATATTTTCAAACTGTATCATAACTAATTCCTTCCTCTGAAGAAGAACCTGTGGGTTCTATGATAAAATGGAATGTTTTCAGCAACCCTATTTTGTCAATATCCAAAGCAAGTGAAACAGGATCTTAAAGACGTATCACTACTCATTCATTACAGCATTACTTGCAATTGCCATTAAGCAATCTAGTGTCAATTAATGAATGGATGGATCAACATGTGGCATATAGGCATAATAGAATATTATTCATGAGTCAGGAAAAAGAATGTCTATCTTTTGCAAAAGCATGAATAGGTATTGAGAACATTATGCTGAATAAAATAAGCCAGAGAGAGAAAGGCAAGTATTGCATGATATCACTTCTATATGACATCTTTGAAGAAAAGTTAAGTTCATAGAAAATTGGTTACAAGAAACTGGAAAGTAGGGGAAATAAAGAGAGATTAGTAAAAGATTAAAGACTTTTAGGTCTTGTTTAGGGTTTTGAGATTCTAATGTAAAATGTGGGTATATTCAATAACACTATATTGTATAATTAAACTTTGTAAGAGAGTAGAACTTACATGTGTGTTCATGGATGTGTCAGATGAAGATGGGGTAAATTCTTGCAAAGTGCAATTACATAAGAAGTCATCATGATGTACATTTTCAGTATCTTACAAATTTTTGTCAATTGTACTTTTGAAAATTGAATCTTTTTTAATGTGAGCGCTTTTCCAAAATCAGCAGCTGTTGTCTGCCAATTTCTACTCTTTATGCCAATAAACTTACTGTACATATTCTATATGCTACCCCTGCAAACCACTTGATCTATCAAATTGTGAAGTGGTCTTTTCCCCACCTTATAAAATCACATGAGTTCCCAGAGTGAAAAAATCAGTATAGTCAATATTTTTTCTGGAGAACAAGAGAAAGTACATGAATGCAGCTTATATTCAAGGAACTAGTGGTTTCGTAGTGTATGTTTGATCATAAAATATAGATAAAATAAACCTAACTCCATTGTCATTTTTCAGTTGTTGAATAATATAGTATAGTTGTTTGATGACACATTTTTACTTAGTCATACACTCATTTTACAGTTTGGAGTTCAAAGGAAAAAGAAAATCATTTCTAGTGAATAATTAATTTCCATTTCTCAAGAAATTTTAATAGTTACTTATGCAAGGTATCTATCAACATTTTCCATACATGGTTAGACTTGTAAGTAGTAACAAAGACTCCATGTAAACTAAAGGGTTTATTGTATTAATAAAATATCAGTGTCAACATCAATAATTACTATTTATTTTAAGAAAATCACATGAATACAAAGTGATCAATTACACAAAACCCTTTCTAATATAGATTGTACTTCTAATCTAACAGGGATTTTGAATCTTAACTTTCAATGAGTTCAAAACTATTTAGACTTGTATTGTCCAATAAAATAACCACTAAGTTCACATGGTTATGCAGACTTAAATTAATATTAATTACAATTAAATTGAGTTTTTGATTTCTCCATCATAGTATCTATCGTGGAACAGTTTACTATTCACAATGGCTTATAATTGGTGGATACCATTTGGACATTACAAACTTAAAATATTTTTGACATTGCAGAAAGTTTCCTTGGCCTGGTTTAGATAGTTAATTTCATTTATTTTCCACTCCCAAGTTGTCTTGTACACATATTAGAAATGAAGTATTAGCTATTAATGCAATGCTTAATTAGGAGAATTTTATAAATATTTAATGTCAAATAACTTGTTAATGCCATTTGATACTTAAAAGCTTAAATCAACTAATCCCAAGTAGAATTTAATTTTTCACTCAATTCTTTAGTTTAAATAATCTTTTTGGAATATTTTTCAGTTAAATGTTAAATGGTCAATATTATTATCAATGCTGTTGCAAATTCAATTTAAAAGTTCAGTAGCAAAAATAGAAGTCTGTGGTTTTGTAGCATTGTTATAAATACCATTTTGATAACACACAAGATATAGTAAAAAATGTTCTTACTAAACAGATATCAACATACTTGAAATGTTGCAATATACAACAAATTATAATTTCATCCAAACGAACATCAATTCTGCCAATATATTCTGACTATTTAGTCACAGATCCATATAGTGAGAGACTAAGCTATAAAACATGAAACTGACATTAACTCCAGAGATACATCCAGCTAGCAATACAGAAACATCCTTTCTGATACCCATCATCAACAGATTTCAGATATGTTTGAAAATTTGAAGAACTGTTTTCATAGATAAATTAGAAGCACTTTGGTACATACAATCGTTTTTTTATCTTAGTTGTACTTTGTTCAAAATCAGCTATATTCAGTTTAACTTGTCAACAAATGGTCTAAACTTTCCATTTTGAAGCTCTTAATAAATTGTAATTATTGATAATTTTACTTTTGCAATCAGAAAAACATTGGAATTTATCCCAACAAAAATAAAGGAGAACTGGATAAATTCATCAATGAGTTGTTTATAGGATTTAATTTTGAAATTCTTTAATTTTATTTAAATATATAAAGAGTTTTGTTTTATAAAAACACTTTCAAGCATGTCAAATAAAGCTCTTAAGGATAACAAACATATTCCTTATAAAACATTTGGTCTAAAATTTTTATACATTTCAGGTTCTTGTAGCCCTAGATTTAGAAGTTTCAGTAGCAGAATTTGCTCTACTTTATTATTATCTCAAAATGTATAGGGAGCATTTTCTCTACTAAAAATATTTTGGTTTTAAAGAGTTACTTGACAGTTTCCAGCATTAGTATAAATATGAACCTTAAAAATACTGTACATTTGTCAAAAAAACTAGCAGCAAGAAAATCAGGTTGAAAAAGTTTCAACAAATAAGCAAAGAGAGTTCTGGCTAAGCAACTGCATTAAGAATGTGATAATCTATCAAGAAAGCATTCTGTGTATGTTAAAATTTGATGTTCTAATTATGATAAGTTTTCTTTTATTTTACACACATAAAAAATCACATTTTTGGAGAAAACTATTGTATTCATTCCCCAATATAATATAGCTAGTTTTCATATACTAGATAAATATATCAAATATTTCTTTTTAGTGGCCTCTTTCACTTTCAAAATTGCCTTTCTTTAAATCATTAAAATGTCAGCATTTTAGTGACAAACTACACAGAGATCAGAAAGATTTAAACTTTTTTATGAGGTATAAATACCCAGAGTTTCAGTCTCAACCACTAACAAATTATTTTCTGTGTGGGTGAATGCGTATCTTTCTATTAAATAGTAGTTGCAATATTAAAATACACATTTATATGTCACATTAGAAATACATAAAACTAAAAGGGACTCATAATCTAACCCATTCTCATTTTTATATTCTTAAAAATATGTATTATATGCACATAAACATGCATTCAATTACACATCTGTGCTATAAATATTCTGCTGTATATACATGCATTATATATATAATTTCATGCCCAGCTTTTTCTTTTTCATACATTAATTCATCATACATTAATTCAGCTTCTATCACTATAAGACTATGGTGTTGCCTATTTGTATGGAAGTGTGGAATTAGTCATAATTCACTTTTGAAATATACTCATGTTTCACTAGGTGATCTTTGAAGATAATAGAGTGCAGTAGTACCACTACAGATTTGTAAATGCCACACACACAGACATACCCACACACTTGGATTTAAACTCCAAATGTGCTATAGCAGTTTAAGGAATTGGGTACATTTCTGTATCGTTTCATCTATAATGAAAAAAATGCTGCCACTCACAGTGCAGAAGTGTGTTCAAACACCAATGAGCTAATGTAAGTAAAGGACTGAGCACTGTAGTACCATTTAAGTTTACATCTTATTTATTTAGCACCTAATTACATACTAGACATCTACAGAATCTAAAGTTAAAACATGAATGGCCTTCCATTCTCATAGAATTCTTTTTTTATACAAATTACTACTGATAATGGAAAATGTTGCTTTTCCCCTCTCATATTAGTGAAGGGAGGAAAAATGTTATCGTTCAAAAAGACTCAAAAATGTAAGGAAAAATTTTAAATTCTATGTATACTTAACACACAGTTCAACTGGGCGTGCTTTTCATTTCATTGCTACAATTGCTAATGAGAAACCACGGATCATCATTGGAAACTTTATGCGGAAAGACCTGTAGCGTAGAACTAGCCTATATACAGAAGATAATAGCTTCCATTTATTTAGAGCTGACTTTGTGCCAGCACTGTTCTAAGCACTTTGTGAAACTACATTCATTCACACAGCTCCGAGAGGTCTCTTCCAGGTTGGGCTGGACTCCAGAAGGAAATTGGTCTCCCTGGCTTCACTCCTGTCAAAAATCCACAGGGAAAACTGAATGTGGAGCAGAGTGGAGGCAGGTTCTGTCTCCCAAGGTCCTGCTGCTTTGTTTTCATTTTTATTTTTTACTGAGTCGCTGAACAATCAAACAGGAAGAGTGCTGCAGGGTTTGCAGAGGAGAGTACAACTTCCAAATGAAAAGAAAACCTCCACCCATTTCCAACCACTCTCAGGTTTTCTCTAACTTTTTAAAAGTATATTATCATGTCTTGAGGTAATTAATCTAAGTGCACAATACTGTTTCAACAAGGTCATAATATTTTCCAGAGACAGAAGATCACACTTCTTCAGATGTATATTACCAAACCACACCCCACCTAGACAAACGAAGTCCTCACTATTGTCCGTTGCAGTCCACCCCCTACTTTGCTCGTGACTCCACATTCTCCTCTCAGTTCTACAGTCAAATTTCTGGGGTTTGTTTTGCTTTGGTTTTGTCTGTTCTTTTGTTTTCTTTCTCTATAGTCCACAGATGAGTGAAGTCATGTGGTATTTCTCTTTTTCTTTAGCACCATTTTGCAAACCTAATCCTCCCATTCTCATCCATGTTAAAGCAATTGACAAGACTGCATTTTTTAGCTAAGCATGACGCGTATAAAAACTACATTCTCGTTGGGCAAGGTGGCGAGTGCCTGTAAACGGCAGCCTAGAAAGCCGCGTCAGGGACAAGGGATCATGGTTCGAGTACTGCTCGGGGCAACGTAGTGAGACCTAGTTCCAAAATAAATAGCTGGGCGTGGTGGCATGCACCTGTAATCCCAGCTACCTGAGAGGCAGGGGACTGCTTGAGTCCGTGGTACCATGGCCTGCGGTTCCATGGGCAAAAATAGCGAGACCCAGTCTCAAAACAAAAAACAAACAAAAAAGAAAAAAAAAAAAAAACAGAAAAAAAATAACACTACATTCTCTTGTATCACTCATCTATTTTTGTATATATAGATCATTATCACCGGGGGGAAAAGTTAATAAAAAACACAATGAGATATCACCTCACACCTATGAGAAAGTCACATACTAAAAAAACCAAAAGCAGTAAGTGTTGGTGAAGATATGGAGAAAAAGGAACCTTGGTACACGGGTGCTCCTCTGGAAAACAGTATGAAATATTTCTCAACAGTATAATATTTCTCAAAATACTAAAAATATATTTACCATATGATCCAACAATCCCACTCTTAGGTATCTACCTGAAAAACACTAAGATTTTACTCTCTGCTTAAAAAAAAAAAAAAAGAACTTGATTAAAAGTTCCAGAAGACACTGAAAAAATACAGAAATACCCTGTGTAGCTACTCAGCTTGGGAGGGATTGCCTAACACTGTGATGACACAATAGACCCCCCATCACCACCACTCCAGATACAATGACCTGGCAAGGCTCTGAGTACACTAGTTCTCCATCTGAATTCATTGAGAATCATCTTAGATGGTTCTGGATCTATTAATGTCATGGTCAAAGTAAATGTGGGGGACAGATCAACTATCTTTGATTCACCACACCAGGTTTCACCTTTCCTCCCTCTAGTCCCACAGGAGCCCTCTGAACCTGAGTGTCAGTGCACGGGGAACAAGTAGAAATCAGGTAGAGATTGCTTTGAATCATGCTTATTTATCTGTTAATTTTTTAAATAAATATATTTTCTCAAGATTCAGATAGATGTCATTTTAATATCAGTCCTGCAAAGCAAGTAGTGATTGCATGAAAATCACTGATGAATTCATATATGTTAACACTAAGAGATGATGTTTGTATCTCATGACTCTGAGAGTTTGATATGTTTCTGACACTTTTGGACATTAACTTCATAATTTCTACATGATTGTGAATATGAATGCGGTGTGTAAAAGTACTTAATCAAATAGAATGTAGGTATGTTGGTTATAGCCTGCACTCTTCTAGATATTACCCTCACCATTTTGATCAATCGATCGTCAAATCTGAAAAAAATAAAACACTATGAATAAACAAAGTTCATTAATGCTTCATTAATAGCTATTAAGTCTAGGTGGAATGATGTATTTTGTTAAGCCACACAAACATGAAAAATGGACAAATGAGATAAATAGTTCAAAAATAGAAAATACAACATATAACACATTTCTGAAAATTTGTGGAGAAATGCAAATAAAACACATTTTCCTTTTAAATCTTTAAAATTAGAAGAAAATGGCTTGAAATGATAATATCAAATGCTGGCAAGGGAAACAAGGGAATAAAGAAATGGGTATTCTCACGCATAGCTGATTGTGTTTCTAATGCTCCAACATTTTAGGAAAGCAATTTGGTATTATGTTAAGGTCATAAAAAAATTCATACTTTCAGTGCCAGAGCCACATTTATGTAAATATGTCTTAAGAAAATAATACAAAACACTGGAAAAATATAAAATTTTAATTCAGCATTATTTGTCATATCCCTCAAGTAGAAATAATCAGTGATGCAGAATCAAATTATAGAACATTCAATCAGTAGAATATTACACTTCCTAATGTACTTAATAATTATAAGTACTTATGCTGCAATATGGAAAATGGTTACAGCATAATAGTAAATAATAACCTACTTTTTGAAGCAATGGGTAGAAATAAATTTAGACAAAAAATATAACTTTAAAAATACTTATTACATTTCCACCAAAACAAAAAGAATATAGAAAAAAATGATAGAAACCAGTGACCAAGATGATTATTTTAGCATGAAAGAATATATGATTGTATAAAGAAAAATTCAAATATGTGCTAAACATTTTTTTTAATCAGTATGATTTTCTAAAAATATGGGAAGAACTAAAAAGGCATATCTCCAAAGAGGAAATGCAAATGGCCAATAGGCACATGAAAAATGCTCAACATCACTAATAATCAGGGAAATGCAAATCAAAACCACAATGAGATACCTTTTTGCACCATTAAGAATGGCCCATATAAATAAAACGGGCAACAAGTGTTGGCACAGATGAAGAGAAAAAGAAACACTCTTAAACTGCTGGTGGCAGTGTAAACTGGTCCAGCCACCATGAAAGGTTGTGTGGAGAACCCTCAAGCTACTGAAAGTGGAACTACCATTCGACTCAACAATCCCACTACTGGAAATCTACCCAAAGGACACAAAAACATTCATTCAAAAAGACACATGTACCTGGATGTTCATTGCAGCACTATTTACAATTGCCAAGAGGTGGTAACAGCCCAAATGCCCCAAAACTGAAGAATGGATGAAAAAGATGTGGTATATTTAAACAATGGAATATTATTCGTGAATCAAAGAAGACAAACATGTCATCTGCAGCAACATGGATGTAGCTAGAAGGAATCATGATAGTGAAAATAAGCCAGAAAGAAAAAGAGAATTACGAGATAGTCTCACTTATATGAGGGATATAGGGAAAACAAACAATTGGAAAAGAAACATTTAAAACGGCCAAAAACTGAAGCATAGAGCAAGAGAGGGGGAGATGGAGTAAAATCAGGGGCGGGGAAGGGCACAAGAGATTAAGATGGTTCACAGGTGATAAGGTAATGGGAGAACTTCAGGGTAGACAATGATGTAATTAATATATGTGTGTGTGTGTGTGTGTGCAATCAATAAAAAATACAAATAAATAAACAATAAGATTTGCTAGCTCACTTTTAGGTTTTTCTAACTCACTTTTCAGAACACTGGTTGAACTTTTTTTTTTCAAACTTTCATTTCCAAGGTTTCTTGTCAGATCTAATCTTAGCTGACCTCTCATCAAAATTTGTATCTATTAACCATGTCCTATCTTGAGACTCTTCCTTTTTTGATATCTTCAATTCTTTCTCTCCTTCCTGGTATCTTGCTTTCTTTAATTTCTATTTCTTATTTGCTTTCCTTCACTTTCTCACTCTGCACAACTTAAATATTTTAATCTTTCAGAGATTTTTCCCTCCTTATCCTTAATTTACATAACCAAATAGTCTACTGTACACAATCATTTAAGTTCTATCCTATCTAATTTATCTACTCTACTCTCTAAATCATAAACTTTATAAGAACAGAAGCAACAGCTAGTACATCTTCGTATAACCGATACCTTCTTAACACCTAGCGTATTATATGTAATTACAGTTTAAGGAAGGAATGAATAAAAAAAAGTATTTTATGCTGCCTTAAAACTAAATAAATTCTAAATAAAATTGCAGAAAAGGCTTTTTAAAATGTTCCAAAGCATTATTAGGAAATAAAATATTCTTGAACATAAAATAAAATTAATGAGGGAAATAAAAGAATTCTGCCAGAATACAGACTTTCCATGCTTTCTAAAAGTAGAACATTCTTATAAAAACTTCTCAAGCTGAAATGGTGAAAGATGAAGCAGTAATTACCCTTAACTTATATGGAAAAAATGTTGATTTCAAAAATAGCCTACCAAATAATGAACTAACACACAAAATCTAAAATAGATTTACTCTTTCACAAAGAGTAAAAGGAGTGCTGTGAAAGAATAAAAAATCTATATAAATTGAAATAGTGGATGTACAGTATATTTCACTTACCAAATAGGGAGCAAGCATATTGAAAAGACAAGAAGTGGTGACAACTGTGTTTTAGGATGAGACCCAGGGTGGTACAGAAGACCTTCCAGGAGATGCATAGGAGAGGGCAAAAGGCCATGTGTTATTGCCATCTTACACTACTGAATCCATCATGATAGGCAGATCATTCACATCCATGCCTTCTTCTATGTCTGTCTGTCTTGATGTCAAAGGTCAAGGTAAATGCTCCACTGTGGCTGATTTCGAAGGCTTGAGGAGTTATTATAGCAGACTTGACAGCTTAACCTCGAGAATTTTTCTGTCATACAATTCTTCCTAAGCACTCAAAACATCCTGCAAATCTACCTCAAGTCCTTCCAAAAATTAAATCCTACCTTCCTGTGTTCACTGCAACATTGTCAATCTTCCTGAAAATTTCACACATGGTCCACCCCGGTGAACTCCCAAGGTATTGATTTTGCTTTTGCTATTGTATTTACATGCACATTTATACTTGCAATTATATCAGTTCTTTATCTGTTAGTTGGGTCATGGGGTGGTAAAGACCTTTTAAGCATCATCTTAGCTTCCACTAGCTGTGGAGATGATGCTGGAACCAACCTGCAAAAGAGCTTGTCTAGAGTCATTTTCCAAACTGCATCTGTATCTAGAACCATGGAGAAAAACTAGAGAGAGCTAATGCTAGTTTACATTCTGCCTTGTGTCATAAAAGTGGAGATCCTCTTTCTGCAAAAACAAATACTAAAACACCTTCCCTAAAAGTAAAGAAGCATGATGCAAACTTTTAAAAATTGGGGGATACCTCTGTATTACACATTACCAATGAAAACCACTTGGTAAAAAGTAGTTATGATTGCTCACCCACCACTTTGGAAAAAAAATACAAAGCCTCTAAAAGTTGAGGACCATCTAAATTATAAAGAACTGGAAAAAAATTTGTCTTATGTAGGGGCAGTCCCTGACCAGGCAGTGTACAAAAATACACACTTGATGCATACATAGACAATCTGTGCCCTAAATCTGTCTACATCCTCCTAGTATGAATTTTGCTTAGGACATGTTGTAAGCAAGGATGTTTGTTTGTTTGGAGTAATGCAGGGGGTTGGAAAGGGTGGAGAAATGGACTATCTGAGTAGACAGCATCAATCTGAAATTAAATCTTGCTTGAAGCTTCTGAGTGTAACTTATTGTGTCTTTTCAAGGGTGAGATGACTGATAAAGAAAGTTGCAAGTACACAATTCTTAAATAAATCTGTTCATAGGGCCTAAATTTATGCTATTCCATGTATTCTATCTGAATCAGAGGCGCAAGTCTATGGCTGATGCTCGCGTACCCTCAGTCCACTAAAACCATTTATTTTTGTTTATCCTCTGTATTTATGGATGGAATGTGAAATTATTTATTCCCTACGTTATTCCAGTATTATACATGTACAACACAGAATGTACAACAGAGCAAGACAATGAAATGTAAAATGTGACAAATATGAGAATAAAGAACAATAAGAAGTAAAATGGATTGAACTGTGATTCATAGGCAAAGACAACATGTAATTTATTATCTAAACAGAGAACTCTTAAAGTGCAAGGAAGAAGTCTGTATCAATATAAATAAATGACTGTGTAAATTAATGGGGAAGGAGAGACAAGTTTCCCTGCATAAGAATCTCAAGTAATTTTCAAGTAATTTATGGGAGAGGAGGGAGGAAATCACCATTCCTAAGTGTGGGCTACACTCAACCACCTGCTTCCAAAGAGTGCACTGTAAAAATGACAAAAGTGGGGAAGGGGGAGGAACTTCATAATAGAGAAACTTAATCAATAATTCCTAATAAGTAGGGAGAGTAAAGTCAGTATCTACAGTGAGAAATCATACTGATAGTCACTACCTTTGAGTAATGTGATGAAAGTGGCATTTATGTTTCCTCTGAGGTAGTAAGTGCTTGCTGAGGTAATGGTTAATTAACATTGATTAGCATAAGCAAAAATAGCTATCACTATTGTTACTGTAAATTGCATTTTAAGTGTCCACAGAAAAAAATACATGCTTTAATAGTAAGCTAATTTAGGGATTACATGAATATTCTCTTGTGAAAAAATAAGCAGAAACAAATCCCTGAGTAGAAGAAAACTCCAATTCTAACCAGAAAATAATCTAAAAACTCTAGACAGACAAAATTCTCCTTAAAGTTTTTTTCCCCTTCCTATTATATAGCATATTGCATTATATTCTCTGGCCCCAGAATAATAAGTACACTTGAGATGTTCACATTATTTATGATTTATTAGGGCAGACATTTTTGTCCATTTGGTACATTGCCTTTTCCCAGAACTTAAAATGCTATATTTAGTTCCTAAGAAACCAAAAAGTGGAATCCTTTTTTTTTGTTTGTTTTTGGTTTTTTTGGAGACTAGGTCTCGCTATTTTTGCCTGTGGAACCGCAGGTTCACGTTGCCCAGGGTACCACAGACTCAAGCAATCCCAAGCCTCAGCTTCACAAGTAGCTAGGATTACAGCCACACGCCACCATGCCCAGCTATATTTTTTGGAACTAGGTTTTGCTACATGCCTCTGGCGGGACTCGAACCGCTATCCCTGGTCCTGGCTGCAGCGTCCTAGGCTGCCGCTTACAGGCATGTGCCACTATGCCTGGCCATAAAGTGGATATTTAATCTAGCAAAATTAAATCCAAATATAACTATGATGGTAAATGGATAACTCTTCTACTAAATGGATATAGTTCATCCCAGTACATGTTCTTTTCTTTAGTGTGCTGAATTCTTGGATAACACAAAGAAACAGAAGAAAAAAATGGAACAAACACCTGACTCTAGTATTGTGGTTTTTTTTTAAAGAAGAAACTTTATGCAAATATGTACTGTCTGAAAGGAAATGACTAAACAAGAATCTATGTCAATGAATAGAAAACAATACAGAGCAAACATCAGTCTAGAAACAAATATGAGTTCAGTTATGACCATCAGACTACACTGGATTCATGACAAAGAGAAAGAGTAGGATGCTTTGTTATTATTAAGAGCATTATTCACATTGAGAATATAATCCTTAATCTTTATTTTTAAGTTCATGAATTAAAAGTTGCAGGAAATAGTAAAGTTGGTATCAGAATGAGAGATTTTCACACACTCAGCCTGTAACAGATCAATTTTATATTTATTTCAATTTCTATGTATCAAACACTGTAAACTGAAAATAAGTGCCATAGGGCACTTTTTAAAAATGTATTCTATGTCACACCAGTAACATGACTTCAATAACTTCCAAAATACAGAAATAATACATTCTTTAATTATAATTAAAAAAATGTTAGAAGTATTATTTCTGTAAGACCAAACAAAACAATAACCCTTTCCCAATGTTTTTATATTTTTAAACTAATTCTAATTAATTAAAAACTAATTTCTTTGATCTTCTGGATCAAAGAAAGCAACTAAAATAGGAGAATATCATAAGGTAGCAATAAAAAATACTAAAAATATGGGATAATAAAGTCTTACTCACAGAACAAATGTACATCTTCAATACTGTTAGTATAGAAAAACTGAATATAAAGTAGTTGTACACTCAAACCAAAAGTTATAAAGGAAACAAAACAGTCTATAGAAAGAAAAGACTTTAAAAATTTGATAATTAAAATAAAATTAAACAATACTTTCAAAATTCATTCATGTTCATTTACTCAATTAGCAAAATCAGTAAAATAGTTATATTGCCTAATGTTAAGAATGACTTTCATCTTGAAATACTCATTTCCCTATCTTATTTCATTTTTTTTATTGGGATGTAAAATAGATGTCCTGAACTTCTCCCACCACCATGTTACCTGTGTACCATCATCTTGATCTCTTCTTCATTTTCCTATTTTAGATCATTGTTTGGCTTTCAAAACACTTTTTTTTTTTTTTTGGAGACTAGGTCTTGCTATTTTTGCCCGTGGAACCGCAGGCTCTCGTTGCCCGGAGCACCACAGACTCAAGCCATCCCCAGCCTCAGCTTCCCAGGTGGCTGGGATTACAGGTGCGCGCCACCACGCCCAGCTATTTTTTTTTGGAACTAGGTCTCGCTACGGGCCCCAGGCGGCACTCGAACCGCGATCCCTAGCCCCAGCCGCTTCATAGGTTGAAGCTTACAAGCGTGAGCCACCGTGCCCAGCTCAAAACACTTTCAACAATACTCTCAGATATCATTTTATCTCATTTGGAGTTTCTTCTTAGGATCATAAATAAAAATGCACATCCCAATGTATATTTCTTTTCCTTAGTGTACCATGTTCTTGGATAGCACAAAGAAAAGAAGGAAAAAAAAAACCCAAAAAAACAAAAAAAAACACCTGGCTCTAATGTTGCTAAACAGAAACAAAATGTGTTGAAAGCACATCTGTAACTCCTGGCTCACAGTGAAGGTTTAAGAACCAGATTTATTTTAAGAGGATGGGATACCAAAGCAGTCTCAGATCTGAGCAGTAAGAACTAATTGAGAGTCTCATCAGACTGCCTGATCTAAAACAAATACTCTCCAACTAATTTTTTTTTCCCCATCCTTGTGCCATTCTACTCAAACGCAATGACCTAGAAGATTTTAATCTTGTTCTTTGGCAAAATCAGGGCACAGCAATTGATTTTTGACATTCCAAGAATGAACAATGGGAAAAGATGTTCTCCAGGAGGAAATTATGATGCTGTTTATCAAAAGAACCAAATCTGCATGTTGTTGGAGCCAACAACTTTCATCACTCTCAGTATTCTGATTACTCTCTCCCCTTCTCCCTTCCATCACCTCCTCACTCCACTCTTCTCTCCTTTCTTATCTGACCTTTTCATTCTGCACACACTTTCTGGAAACCTCACACCCTCCCATGCCTCAGTGATCATCTATAGTTATATATTTTGAATAGTTTCAGATCTGCATTTTAATCTCAAATATTTTCTGAATGCTTCAAACCTTTATACTCAACTATTTACTACAAATTTTTTTCACAAATAATATTAAGTCCTCTCAAACAATACACATACTAAAGTATTTCATTTCTCACCCCCAGAGTATTTCTTGCAATCTTCACAGTGATAAGAATGAACTTTATTTGAAGCTATAACACTGGTAAATTTTTGTGGGACAGTTTCAGTTAAAATAGTGCTTGAAATGAAATTAAGAAGAAACAGTAATGAAATTTAGTCAAAGTAGTGTATGAACCATGGGTATGAATGGTAAGTTTTCCAAAGAAATGATACATGAGCAAAAGAACTGGGGTTGAAAGAGAAGAGAGAACAAGAGCAGAAATTTAAATATGAAGCATGGAATGACAGTGTTTGTAATAAAGCAGTGAGTCATAGTTTCTATAGATAAAGGTTGCTAGAACATGAAGAATATGAGCCCAGTTTGGAAAAATGAAAAACTGTTAGGAAAGAAATACATATGCAAGACACAGATTTTCAAAACTCTAGAGAATGAATTGGTGAGAGACTCTTAAGTGGGACTCCTGGATATGGTGGCTTGGATTTCAATTTCAGAGAATTGTGTTGGAGCCACCAGATTTGGAAGTCATGAACTTGAAACCATGGGATTAACTCTATTGACCGTGATAGTGACAGACACCTGTTAAAAAAGAGCTTTATAGGCGGGTCCCAGGGTCTGACAGGGCCAGCACAGAGGGTCCCTGGGCGCACCTGGAAGCAGAGCGAGTAGGCACTTGGGAACCCAGTGCACAGGCACACTGGGCTCATGCACTCACCACCTGCTCTGAGTAAGCAGCCATGTAACAGACAATGCCCAGTTTGGGGCACCAATCACTCGCCTCTGGCTCGGTACACTTCACTGGAGTGGAGACGTGCAGCTCCACGCCCACATAGGAGCGGTTGGCAAACAGACTGTACACAGGCTTTGCTTGGGACTTGGGAGCCTGCCACAGGGAGTCAGGGTCTACACTAGTGACCTGGCTCCAAGACGGACAGACTCAGTGGGGCTGCACATCTGCTCGTAGAGTTTCTTCTGGAAACAGCCTTCTCCCAAAAGAACACTGGTGTTGACTGGTGTCTGATACCAACAGGTGTTAAAGCCTGTGTGTCCCCGCATCCCTTTGTTCTCTGTGGTCCTGATTCTCCCAACAGAGAGGCTGTTGGCAGCTGGTCCCCCCCTGCCCACTTCCCAGGGCTGACTTACTGGACCAAACACATCACCTTCCTCCCTCGTGACAAAATCCAACCTCCTAGGCACTGAGGCTTGGCTAATGGCAATGTCAATCTCATGGCTGTGCATTCAGGGGGCTGGACTGCAGGGTCTGGATTAGGCCATCCAGGCAGCAGAGACCCCGCGAGTATCCACCAGATCACCCTGGAGTGCAAGAGCAGCTGCCCAGCCTGGCTTTACTCAACCTCTTTCAGACTTTCTGCCAGAAAGGGGGTCGCTGTGCACACTGCAAGGTAAATTGCAGGCCCAGGATTGGACACCAATGACTGAGTCCTGTGGCATCTCAGATATTGCAAGACTTCGGCCACCCCCATGGCCTCTTCCAGTGCAGCTGTGCAGAGATACAAGCCCTGCGTAGCATCAATGACCTCTACCAACGTAACCATGACTTGGTGGCAATGGGCATAACTCTGAAGGGCACGTCCCCACCTTTCAACCTCTTTCTGAAGAACCATTTTTCTTCTGTCTGCTCCCAAAGTTCTCCCACTTTGTCTCCAAACAAAGTAACCTCTGCTGCTGACTTTTTGTCCCTTAATCTTTGGTCTCGGTGCAGCTGCACAAGGCCTGAGAGAAACCTAAGGAAACTGGAGTAATGTCTGAGGACCCAGGTCTCTCCTCCCCTTAGCACAAGCTGGGGTTCTGGCCTCTCTCTTGACACCCTAGCTAATCTCAGAGGCCACGGGTCTGACCTGTACACTCTGCCAGTACAGATTCAACACATGACAGCCTAACATTTCTCCAAGGCAAAGGATGAGACTGTGGTGCTGATATTGCTGACGACCAAGATGGCTAGTCTGGATCTTCGATGACACCTGTTGGGAAGTGAGCCCACCATGGGGTGCATGGGTGACCCTGGGTCTACAGCTGAACTGTACAGCCCTCATAGATCTCTCTTTGGCCAGACTGTTCCTGGATCAGGAGCTGCAGGAGGCTCCATTGCACTGCCCAACGTGGCTATGAATCAGAATTTTCTGGAACACTACACCTCTGGCACCCTGCTTTTTTGTTACTGACTCTGGGCCTGTAACCCTACTGGCTGCTTTCTACAAAGTGCTCTCCCAGTTATGAATAAGCAGGTGGTTAGGTTTTTGTTTGTTTGTTTAAGTCTTTTAAAGATTTGTTAGAGGAAGATACCTAGACAGAAAATTGTGGTGTATGGTCTGGGGTATTGGAATTAAGACAGCAAGTGGTGTCTAGGAATTTTAAAAAATGCTTTATTAATTAATGAAGACTTTTAGAGTTGGACTGAGCAAAATGATTTTTTTCTTTGGGAAAACAGTTTTAGTGCACTCACATTACAACAGATTAGCACACAAAGGAGATACCAAAAACCCAAGAAATGGAACTTGTGTTTGCTTTGGTTTCCTTTTTTATCAAAATTGCGAAATAAATACAATATTTAAAGGTGATGAGAGATAGAGACTGAAACTTTATAACATATCAAGAATGGGGGCTAATAGGATTACTGCTCAGGTTAATGGAAGAGATTGGATCCAAAACATAGATCAGAATAGGACTAGATAAATAATGCTATCTGTATAAACCATTTCACTGTAAGAAAAGAAAAAAAAAAGGAGGATGGGGGTAGAAGCAGACACCTATGTAATGATTTATGTTGGTTTTGTGGGTTCTAGAAAATTGTGGGCAGACCTCTATTTCTTCAGGTTAACTATAAGAAGTGAAATGGGTAAGATTGGGGAACAGGATCTGAGGAGAGTGAAAAATACTGAAACATCTCATGATGACAATAGAAGGAAGGTGTCTGAGAAAAACAGGAACTCCTGATTGGTGAGGCCGAACAGTTTGACTTAGTGTGGCTCTAGTCTATAAAGGTGAGGCATTCTTTCCCAGTTGTTCTGATTTCCTCACTTGCAAAGGCAGAAAAGGTAGACATTTAAATGTTGATCATTGGAATTTGGGCATGCTGGTAATTTTGAGATATAGTAAGATATAATGTGGTTTTGCAATTATATATAATGAAGTGGTCCATTTAAATTTAAGATTTTATGTGCAGCAATTCCTGTGGCAAAGTCCAGTGGGAGACACTTGACAAAATGACCTCAAGAGATTTTGGTCTCTCTTCAAGATCTCTCAGGAGAAGGAGGCCAAGGAACTTAGAGAACAGGATGCTGAAAGTGTCAGCTGCATGAGAAATGATGTCATTTGGTATGATGCAAACAGGATTCAAAATAGAGAAAAAAGTCATCCTGGTTTTGAAATCTCCAGCAAATAGTGTAGAATGCGATGACAGCTGTGGCAGAACTTAGGGATGTTCACCTGGACAATGTGAGCCGCAGAAAGAACAAGGTTTCAAGCACAGATGTGTCATTCTGAAGTTTCGGAATGTGCAGTGAGCTGCCTCTGTCCAGAGAATTGTAGGCAAAATAATATGCTCAGTGGAAATCCATGTTCACTGTTAAAGAGAAAGACAAAAAAATATTCAGTAGCATTTCCAAAAATGTAAGGTAATTGTGGACCTAGGTTCACATCCAGTTGTGGAAGATGTGTGGAGACTGGAAACCTATATTTGAAGATGTAGCAGAGTATGTTGAGATGAGAGGTCAGGGAACCAGCAGCAGTAATATCTGGAGGGGTTGCAGAGAGCAGCAGGGATTTTAGAAATGGTAAGTAGATACAGCCCCAATTATTCAAATTGACTAATCCTAGAATTGTCCTAGTGTAAGTACAGGGTCAGGGAGGTGTTAATGCAGACCTCTTAACTATGAACATATGCTTCTCTGCAAAATAAATTTCCTTTTCTCTCTGCCAACAGACCACGGAAAGGGAAAACCACAGATCTAAAGGAGAGGGATTCTGCAGCTGTAAGCACAGATCTTGAGTCTGAGACAGTAAGCTAATGAACTGATGAAATTCAGGACTTCAGACTTTGCTAGGGTGTCTGGAGGATGAGGTATATATACTACCAGAAGGTTTTGTGAATATGTGGCCCTTGGGTCCTCCAAATTTACCCCCAGTGATTTTCCAGAATCTGAGATTACCTCTGAGCTCACAGTGTTCTGAGACTTGGAGGTAGTGGAACAGAGTAATTAAGGCTTGAATCTACTACTCTCCTGACTATGGACAGTTATTTTTCTGTTTCTCAGTTTCCCATGCTTACTGTAAACCCCACTTGCCTTCCTTACTGAGTAGTGATGATTAAAATAATTAGATAACCACCTCACACATTGGTGGTGTAAGATATATGTTAAGTGGCAACTATTACTATTTTTTCCAAATAATGTCCTGTCAAAAATTACATGGAGCTTTTCAGAGACTGCTCATAGTACCCAGCTGAAAGATGGTGGAAAAGAAGTATCCAATTTTAGAATAGGTGTCTCAGTTTCTTCATTGAATTTTCCTGGTACTAAGCCAGTCTCTTCTCTGGGCCTGCTACCTGTCTTTAAAACCTGCAATCTAGTGGTTTTTTTGGACCTCAGCAATGGAAATTCTAACTCATAATTCCAGGGAGGGACCACACAGTACTATATTTTAAAGACCTCATAGGATAATCTGGTGTATAGCCAGAGTTTCAGTAGATGGTAGACTATTCTAGAAAGTCACAAGTCTTTAATGTAGACATGAGGTGAAAATGACATTCATAAAATATAAGTAATATCTTGCAATTTTTACCACTAAGTAAGGGGAAATTCTGAATAGCCTCTAACCTTATTTGGCTCACTTACTAGCCTTTATTTTTATTTTAGCATCCAGACCAGACCTGTTTTATTCCTTAGTCACAGATCATTTCAGATAATGGTCTATTCCTTTACTTCACAATCCCCTTCTGTCCCAAATTATATTCTTGTCTCAGTGTTTCTGCTGCTGTTTCTCTGCTTTTTCCCTTTGGTCCACGGTTAAAAATAGGAGATTTTATTCCTTTTTAGTAGATATTACATAGCCATAATTCAGGACTTCCAAGTGTATGTAGCAAAATATTAGTATCTATCCTTTACCTATTTTTCCTACTTAGAAATAAACACTATCTCCTTTCCAGGATATCCATTTAGAATGGATGTCAACATTTTTCCTGTATGTCAACATTTTTCCATACACATACCCTCAATGTTTTACATTGTTTTCACATTACAATGGATATTGGAGGACTTTTAATATCGTGTATCTAGATACACATCATTACTTATAATAGCTACATATTCTCCAATGTTCAAATGGAACATTTTATTTAGGTAGCTTTCCTTATAAAAATACAATTTTCAGGAAGTAGTAAGATTGATTAAAGCACTGGAGAATTCACTTTCATTCACCTGGATAGTGCTCTTTCTACCCTGAAGGAATTTGAAGAGCTAGATAAACCTAGGTTTCTACTTCTTATGAAAGAGTTTGCATGTTATCAGTCTCTAAATTTTAGTGTAATATGAAATTTAGTCTGTAAATACTGATCCTAAGAACCTGAAATTTTAAGATAGTTTCTAATTAGCTGAGTCTTTCTAGAACTAGAATGATTTTTTTCTCTAATGAATGGACGTATAAAAGGATAGGCAAAGAGACTGAGAATAAGGCAACGGAGACAACTTGGAATGTTAAAATTGTTTAGAAAGAGGAAAGTGAAAATTGAATGTGAATATGTTGCATATAAAATGATGTAAGTCTTTTAAGTAGATGTAGCCATTAGATTTTTAAATCAGAAACAATACTCAAATACTTGTGAAAATACTCAAAAATTTAAGATCAGGGTGACAGTTGAAACTATGATAATGGAAACCTGCCTAACATCTGCTCTCTCTGATTTTTATTCCATCTACTGAGATTGAAATTTCCCTCATGTAAACATGGATAGAAATCATCATCTTTCAAAAGAGAAATTCTTCCTTTCTCTGTCAATCAACTTACTTTAAGAGCAATAATTCTTTATGTATATAATACACTTTCTAAATCTTCATTGATAATCTATTGAGAAGCAATTGATTTTAATTTCAATATAACTTTCTATTTTGAACTATCCCGTTCTAATAATTTGTAGGTTTTCTCATGTCTGTGCCTCTGTGTGTGTGTATGTGTGCGTGTGTGTTGTAGGTGGAGGGAGGTTTTTATGTAGACAGCTGTATTGTTTGCTGAATATTGACAAATTTATTTCATCCATTACAATCTATTTCTATGCTGGTTCAGCATTCTATTATAATGTAATTTAAAAACATACTAGCAGAAAATCTTATCTTGCCATATTTAGGGAAAAGACTTCTGTAGTGTTTCACCATGGAGAATGATGTTTGCCTCGTTTTAAATACGTAGATTTTATCAGATCAGAGAGGTTCTCTTCTGCTTCTAGTTTGCTCATGAATTTTTTTTCTATTCATGTGCGTTAAGACTGCTTTTTAGATTTTGATATTTAGAATTACTGGAACAAGTCTGTTGGCTGAATGACTTTATATGAGAAAATAGAGTTCTAGTACTCATGTTTTCTTTATGGCAAAATTTGTATTATTGATTTAATAATTATAAAAATTCATGTATCTTATTTCCTAAATCAAATTTATAAATAATATAGTGAAAGCTGGGCATGGTGGCACGTGCCTGTAAACAACAGCCTATGGAGCATGTCTGGGACTGGGGATCATGGTCAAGTCCCACCCTGGGCAACATAGCAAGACCGAGTTCCAAAAAAATAACTGGGTATGGTGGCGTGTGCCTGTAATCCCAGCTACCTGGGAAACTGAGGCTGGGAATCGCTTGAGTCCATGGTATCCCCCAGCCCCCCCCCCCTCCCCACGCAACGTGAGCCTGCGGTTCCACGGGCAAAAATAGCGAGACCTAGTCTCAAAAAAATATATATATATATGTGATATAGTTAGTCCAATTTTAAAATTTATATAAATTGTTTTTATCCTATTCTTTACTCTTTGCACAACTTTTCAATATTTATGACTTTTTTTCTAGTCAGATTTGCTATGGGTTTTTTGTCACTTCAAATATTTCTCTAGACTATTAGGAATACATTCCAGGATATCACTCATCCTCTGGATTGGGAAACTACAAGTCCTCAGAGGATTTATTTATTTATTTAATTGAAGTAGCATTGTGTTATAGCATTATGTAAGTTTTAGAGTGCATCACTGCAATAAATATCTTTTAAAAAAAAGTATGTTCTTCATTAAATTCACCATTAAAAATCAGTCTATCCTTCACCATACAGTTGTCCCCTTTAATTTGATTTACTCATCTTTCATCCCTGCTCCCTTCTCATAATCATGAACTAGTCTTACAATTTAAAACTTTTTGTTTTATTCAATTCATCCATTTATTTGATTTCTCTAAGGAACCATATGTTGTTTCTCTTCCTGTCTGACTTGTTTCACTAAGTATAATCCTTTCTATATCCATCATGTTATTGTGAATGACAGAATCATCTCTTTTTTAGAGCTAAGTTGTTTTCCATTGTATATCTATATACTACATCTTTATCTAATCATCTCTAAGTAGGCAATTAAGTTGCTTCCAGCAAATATAATTAATGATGCAATAAACATATATGGGTGCCTGTATTTCTTCAAGCAGGTGTTTTGCATTTTGTATTTTGGGATAAATATCTAGAAATGTGATGATTGGATCATATGGAATTTCTATCTTTAATATTTTGAGGGTCCCCCATACAGTTTTCAATAATTACTGCGCCAATTTGTAATCTCACGGTGTACAAAGGTTCCATTCTCTCTACATTCTTTCCAATATTTTTGTTTCAGTCTTTAGATGATAATCACTCTTACAGATATGAAGTGAAAACTCTTTGTATATTTATGTCATTATTATGTTGTTTCATTATTATATTACTATAATAAGAGGTGGCAAACATTTTTTCACGTTTATTGGCCATATGTACATCTTTTTTGGCAAAGTCTTAGATCTTCTGACTATTCTTTGTCGTGATTTTTTCGTATGAGTTCTTTATATATTTTGTATATATACCCCCTTGTCAGACATGATTTGTGAATACTGTCTCCCATTCATTCTTCTGTAAGCTTCTTTTGCCATGCTAAAACTTTTTAGTTTGATATAGTCCGTCCCATTTAATTATTTTTGCTTTTGTTGAAAAAGTAATTGATTAATTTCCATTCTCTAGGCTTTCTTTAGAAGCATTCAGATTTGTCTTTATTGGGTGGGAATCAGGTGTTCTGTCATTGAGAAATTTTCTCCATACTAAAAGAGGTATTATTAATCAGAGGATTTCATCTGTATTCCAACCCACTGAAAAGTCACCTGTAATCAAATACTTTATGACTCTACTAGGGTTAGTGTTGAAGAAACTTTTAAGACAAGACTAGGTCCTCCTGATTGGTACCACTAGAACTTTGGAAAATTTTCTGGCAAAAATGTGATATTCACATTGCTTAGGACATTTGTTTATAGTTTTATTCAGGGAAGTAGTCCACTGTAGTGACAAAAAATTCACAGTTGCTTCATGAAATGAAACTGCTTTATCAGTTTGAACAGACTATATTCAAATACAGAAATCATGAGATTAATCAGAAGTTTCCCTAAAGGAAAACCAGATAACTTCTCTAGTGAATTATAACAAACTTTCAGGTACTTTCTTCATAGTCAAATATGTGTTCGTTTATAAAAATCTTCTATGGGCAATTCAGAGGAATGTAAGTATTTTTCATCTGTGAGCATAGCGATATACACGTGGCTATCACATAAATAATGGTTTGTTTTTTTTTTATTTTTTCAGAGACTAGGACTCGCTATGTTGCCTGGGGTAGTCCCGAACCCGCAGATTCAAATGATCCCTAGCCTCAGCCTCCCAGGTAGCTGGAATTACAGGTGCGCACCAACACATCTGATTATTTTTTGAGAATAGGTCTCTCTTTGCTGCCTGGGGTAGTCTCTAATCTGTGGACTCACGCGATTCCTAGCCTCAGCCTCCCAAGGCTAGGATTAAAGGCGTGTGCCACTGCACCCGGCTCTTCAATATTGATGTTTTTCCTGCTTAATCTCTCAGCTACTATGTAGTGTGCTAATATCTCTTGCTCTGAAGATGGATTAGTCCATGTATATTTGCAGTTAATTACTCTTTTATATTATTTTACTCTATTAGTTATATTGCACACTTAGAGAATTATTATAACCTTCTTGCTAATTGAGTTTATAAGTGATTCTCTTTATCTTCTTACAATATATGTTACCAAAAATTTTTTTTCTTTTGCTTATTGTAGTGACACGCTTCTTTTGGTTAGTGGCTGTGAGATGAATCTTTTTTCTTGCTTTCAACCTGTTAAGGTCTTTGTGTTTTAATTATGTCAATTGTGCCTTCAACTGAGTTGGAGTTATTTTATTATCTAGTGTGAGAATTTGATTCCTTACTGAAAAAGTACATCCAATTTATATTATTGACATTAATTTTGCCCATTTGTATCATCATGTATCCATTTCCCATTTGTCTTACATTTTCTTTATACCTTTTTCCATTCTTTTCTTCATTTGAAATAATTTAGTTTTTTTACATTTCTACATTTTACCTCTACTGGTTTAAATAGAAAATATATGCATTTTCACTGTGACTTCTGAAATTTTATTATAAAACTTTATGCCTCACTGAACCTCAAGAGCTATGCCTGGTATCAGCTCAGCCCACACCCATTCCTTAACAAAACAAGAACTTCAAAATGACTTAACCCTATCTGCCCCCGCTAGTTAACAAGAGAGTTTGACCTTATATTTTAACTTCCTAATTTTAAATCCTATGTGTTAGATATTAGTTTTATTTTATCCAATAAATATTTACTATCTTTATTCCACATGTCTATAATTACTTTTGCATTTCATTTTTTAAGAAAATATGAAGTGTTTTACCTTGTTTTTTCCTGTGTAGTTTATAAATTCAGTTCCGATGTTCAAGTATTTAACCCATTTTGAGTTAATTTTCGTTTAAAGTGGTGGCTAAATTAAGGAACCAAGAGTCTTTAAAGTTTAAATATATTAATATGATTATTAACGGCAGTTTTATTGAAGAAAAAAATTCTTCTATCACAAAGCCCTCTGTCAAAACCTTTCTCACACTTTTAAGAAAATACATACTCTATGAGGGAGGGATGGGTACAAGAGATTAAGATAGATTAAGTTCACGGGTGATACGGTGGTGGGAGAACCTCAGGGTAAACAATGATAAAAAAAAATACATATATATATATATATATATATATATATATATATAGCCAGGCATGGTGGCATGTGCCTGTAATAGACAGCTTATGGAGTCGCGGCGGGGTCTGGGGATCGCGATTTGACTCCCGCCCAGGACAACACAGCGAGACCTAGTTCCAAAAAAAATAGCTGGGCGTGGTGGCGCGTGCCTGTAATCCTAGCTACCTGGGAAGCTGAGGCTGGGGATTGCTTGAGTCCGTGGTACCCCGGGCAACATGAGCCTGCAGTTCCATGGGCAAAATTAGCGAGACCCAGTCTCAAAAAATAAAATAAAATATAGAGAGAACATATATAATTTAAAAAATTAAATACTGTGGGATAGAGCGTGTTGTGAAAATGCTGGCTTTTCAATATGGTTCCTTGTGCGTGTTGGAGTTTGTTTTCTTACAGAGTGTTTTCTCCTGTTTCTGGAAAAAAGATCATCCTCAGCCCCACTTCTTTAACTCTCTGGTAATTGTGGGGACTGCAGAGCAATTAATGGAAGATTTAGGATGGTCAGGGTGAGGAACTGTAGCCAGTGCAGGACTAACTCAAATGTAATTCCTGAAAGTGACTGAAGGGGAGTCCTTGGCCCCTTCTCAAAAGTGCCTCCTGCTCTGCCAAAGCACAATGTAAAGCACCCTCCAAGGGGGGCAAAGTCGTTCACTAAATGATTTGGTGAATTTTCAAAGAACAATTCTAAGCACCACATTGCCTACATTTTCTTGTACCGTTCCAGGAAGGAAGCTTACAGATTTGGAAAATATCTCCATGAAAGTCCCCTCATCCCCCTCCCCCCCACTCTTCTTTAATCTCCCTGATTCAATCCCTACATCCTGCCCCTTCTTGCCCCTATTAGCAGACTATCTCCTTCTTCTAACTTGCAAGCTTAAAATCTTGCCCTAGACCAGTTCCAGATGGCAGTTGTTAATGACTCCTGCTGTTGGGTCTTCCCTGCCGGCTCCTACTAGGCAAACACCAGTGAAAGAGGAAGAGAAGTTAAAAGGCAGCTCCTGACAGCTGTTCACCAGGAACAGCCCTGCTCTCACAGCTTGGCCTTACGTTTTGTTGAACATAATAAACAATGTCACTGAACACCAGCTCACTCAAGGCCACTCAGTGATGGAAGGGGCCGAAAACAAGCCCCTTCTAACCACACCTGTTGATGCATTAAAAATAAAAACATAACCACAACAATGTGTAAACGTCTTATTCACCCAGAAACGTGAATGTCTGCTTCTTTACAAAAGACCTCTTCAGCTCTGCCCCACTCCCCCTAACTCCATGTAAATATTAAAATTCTTTGGTATAGAATTCCTACACCTTTCTGAGAACCAGAGAAAAACCATGCTTCTGTGACCTAAAACAGACCACTAACAAATCCAAACCCCACAACAAACCACTCTCCCACCCTCTTCCTGAGAAGCTCCAGGAGCCCAATCTCCTTGATTCCTCTACTACCAGTCGTTACTCCTTGCTGGTTCCAGGTGGACTCCAAGTGTGAAACCAGGACAAAAGGAGACAAAAGCTGCTAACCAAGAAACCACAGGTCGTTTCACCTGCTCATAGCAGTTGGCATTCAAATGCAGTTTAACAGGATTTATTAACAAGGAAATTCAACAGGAAAAACAAAAGGTCCTTAAAGCCACAAGTGGCCAGTTATCTTACCCCAGTCACCATTTTCAGTTCCAAAGTTTCCAACGCCATGTCCAAGATGGGGCCCCTTTGCCCCTCCAAAACTAAGTAGGCACTGTGCAAATTCCAGTCTTTCTCCGGGATCTTCTCTCTCCAAAGATAGGAGCTGCTCCACTTCTCCAAGGCTCTTCAAACGTCTACAATTGATGATGTACAAATCAACTTTCCAAATCCCTGGCCATCTCCAGGTACCAGCTCACTATGCCACCTTGCTGCTGTGCCACTCTCCACACCAACCAGGCCACTCTTCTGTCATGATGGCTCCTTGCCACCACCAGCTCACTCTTCCCAGGGGCTTCTGCCCAGCCTGGTCATTCCAGCTACCAGTCCGTCATCCTCATCTTTCCCTTCCCAAAAGTCTCTATAATCTCTGATCCTTGCCTTTTTATCTCCTTTTTCTTGTCTTTTTCCACCCCTAAAAGTCAAAAGGCTACAAATTCCTTCTACACACACCCTATAGGTGATACATTCTCTCCTCCAGGGTCCACACCTAGAATTTGCAACAAAGTAGAAGTACCCTACCTGTTTAGACCTCTTTGACCTCTGTGTTTTTCAGACACAGTTAATGCAATGCCTAAATTTTATGAACAAATACACTGACCACATAGGGGTCACCACTTCAGGTGAACTGCAACTGGTAACATTAAAAGCAGTTATTCCACGACTTGGAGGCTGAAATCAGGTAACCAACAAGCTCCATTTAAAATGTGGCTTCTGCCTCCCAGGTTCCCACCTACAAGCATAGCAGTATTAGTTGCCAGTCAAATGCAGTTTAACAACAGGGTTTATTTACAAGGGAATTCCACAGGGAAAACAAAAAAGTCCTTAAAGCCACAAGTGGCCAGTCATCTTACCCCAGTCACCGTTTTCAGTCCCAAAGGTCCCAAAGACACATGTCCAAGATGGTTCCCCTTGACCCCTCCAAACCTGAGGCAGCACTCTGCAAATTTCAGTCTTTCTCAGCATCTTCTCTTTGCTTGTCTCTCCAGTGTTCTGAGCTGCTTGGGTTCTCCAAGGTGCTTCAAACTTCTTCCACAATCGCTGATACACAAATCAGCTTTCCAAATCCCTGGCCATTTCCAAGTACCAGCTCACTATACTACCTTGCTGCGGTGCCACACTCTGCACACTGGCCACTCTTCTACTGGTCACCATGGTTCCTTGCCACCACCAGCTCACTTTTCCAGGGGACTTCTACCCAGCATGGTCACTCAGGCTACCAACCAGTCATTCTCATGTCTCCCTTCCCAAAAGTTTCTCTCCCTAATCTGACCCTTTCTTTTTTAACTCCTTTTTCTTTTCTTTTTCCACTCCTAAAAGCCAAAGGCTCCAGTTTCCCTGTACACATCCTCTAGGTGATACATTTTCTCTTCCATACCTGGAATTTGCAACAAAGTAAAAGCATCCTTCCTGTTCAGGCCTCTTTTACCTCTGTGTTTTTCAGAAATAGCTAATGACATCACTTCCTAAATTTTAATACTGCCCATATAGGAGTCCGGCTTCAAGAGGAGCTGGAGTGAGGCAGGGGGAGGGAGGTATGTACATAAGGGATACAGTGTGGAAGGGAGGGCTAAACCTAAGGGAAAGACAACCATATAAATATTGACATCGAGGTAAAAAATGTGCAGAACCAGCCCACAGGTCAGTTTAAATGCAGCTTCAGCCATTCAGGTTCCCTTAAGTTCGTATCATCCGTGGATAGCAGTTGCCAGGCAAAAATGCAGTTCAACAACAGGGTTTATTAACAAGGAAATATTAACAGAGAAAACAAAAAGGCCTTAAAGCTACAAGTGGCCAGTCATCTTACCCCAGTCAGCATTTTCAGTCCCAAAGGTCCCAAAGACACATGTCCATGATGGCGCACTTTTGCCTCTCCAAACCTGAGGTAGGCACTCTGCAAATTCCAGTCTTTCTCCAGCGTCTTCTCTTTGCTTCTTCTCTCCCCATGTTCCAAGTTGCTCCGCTTCTCCAAGGCTCTTCAAACCGCTTCAACAAAATGCTGATCCTAAATCAGCTTTCCAAATCCGTGGCCATCTCCAGGTACCAGCTCACTATGCCACCTTGCTGCTGTGCCACACTCTCCACACAGACTGCTCTTCAGCCGATCACCATGGTTCCTTGCCACTTCCAGCTCCCTTTTCCAGGGGGCTTCTGTGCAATCTGGTATTCGGGTTACTGCCAGCCATTCTCATGCCTCTCCTCTCCCCCAAAAGTCTCTCTCTCCAGTGTCTGCTCCTTTCATTTTTAGCTCTCTCTTTTTCCACTCCTAAAAGCCAAAGGCTCCAATTTCCCTCTACATACCCTTAAGGTGATACATTTTCTCTTCCACACCTGGAATTTGCAAGAAAGTAGAAGTATCCTTAACCTGTTTAGGCCTTTTTTACCTCTGTGGTTTTCAGACACAGCTAATGGCATCAATGCCTAAATTTTATGAACTAATACACTGTTCATGTTGGGGACAAATACCTTGCCCATGTTAGGGTCATGGCTTCAATATGACCAATCATGTATGAAAATTTTAAAATTAATTTTGTTTTTAAAAAGCTGTTGTTTCTCCCCTTTGGCTCTTCATCCCAAGGTCAGTGAGGCTTCCTGACAGCTTCACCTAAGGAGCAAATATACCTCCAAAGTGATTTTTATTTTCTTGGAGAACCTTGATAGTGTCTCTTTGTAAATAAATCATAGTTTCAGTACACTAAGGAATATGTAACTCTTTTTATGTCATTGCCTACTTCTTTAAGGTAACAGGCTTTTTAGACTTACAAGAATATTAATAGATAATTTGTTACTTTGATTACAACATTGCACCTGCTGTGATGTGGTCACAATGAAGCTGGAGGTCTACTGTCTTGAAAACACAACATCAGAATCCAGTGGTGTTTTTGGTTTTTTTTTAATTACCTATTTCCTTTCTCCCTGTCAATGGAGAAGGGTCACTTCACAGAATATCTGTCTACATAATAAAATTAAATAAAGCAGCTCTACTAAAACATAAGACTGGGAGTCAGGTCCCCAAAGCCAAAGACCTGAAACATAATGGGATGGAACAGAGCAACAAAATGAGGCAGAAAACAACAAAAAGAACATCTACCAAGAAACAAGAAGCATGGATACAAGCCAAAGGCACTTGGATTGGTCAATGGAGATTTAAAAAAAAAAAAAAAAGGCTAAACATGGACAAACAACAGAAAGATAGGAGGCAAAGATACCAGAGGGGGCGTGGTGGGGTGGGGTAATTCCATGGGGATCAACAATCATGCAATCATGTATTGTACAAAATCCAAAAATAAAAATAAATAAAATGGAATAAACTAGAATCATCTCATAAGGCTATTTCCAAATTTCGGAGACTATCCAAAATCTTATTGTAACTTCAACTAATGATAAAGTTACCTTCATTCTGATATGGTTTCCATAGTTTGCTATTCAAAGCCAATTACCCCTCCCCCCCTCCCCCCAGGCAATGTTGGTATTATTGTGAAGCACAAATAAAGATTTCCCAGCTGAAAGATTTCTTCCCCACTAGGCTGCCTCTAGAGAAAGAAATTAACATTTATTGAGTTTCTTCTAAATGTGAAGCACTTTCATAAAAATTTATCTCATTTAATCTTCACAATATGCTGCAAAGACAGGTACTATTATCCAAAATTCAACACTTGAAAAAGTGAAAAGTATGGTTTGCTTTGCATGGCAGGGCTTTTCTCTTCGCCGTTAGTCCTCCAGAACAGTTCAGTGGTAAGCCTAGTGTAGGTACTCAGTAAGATCTCAGCTAAATAAATGAGGTTTTAAAAGATGAGGAAAATTGTGATACTGCAAACTCTCCTAAAGAAGCAAAATAATGATCCTAATATTTATTCAAAGTCTAAATTATACCAGCTCTGACAAACTAATAACATCGTACAACTATGTAAATGGTATAAAGTAGTGAGTATTTGTAAATACCCTGCACTCTATTTTTTTGTTTGTTTGGATTATCTCTTTTTCTTTTTTATTTTATTTTTAATTGACTGCACATATATATATATATATATATATATATATATATATATGTATGTATTTTTTTGGCATCATCATCAACCCGGAGGTTCTCCCACCTCCTTATCACCCGTGAACCATCTTGATCTCTTGTGCCCATCCCTCCCCCGATTTTATCCTCCTCCTTCTCTTTTGCTCTATGTTTCAGTACTGTGGCCAATTCTAAATGTTTCTTATCTGATTGTTTGTTTTCCTTATATCCCTCATATAAGTTAGACCATTCAGTATTTCTCTTTTTCTTTCTGGTTTATTTTCACTAACATGATTCCCTCTAACTTCATACATGTTGCTGCAGATGATATAAGTTTGTCTTTTTTGATTGCAGGATAATATTCCATTCTGTACATATACCACAAATTTCTGACCCATTCATCTGTTTTGGGGCATTTGAGTTGCTTCCATATCCTGGCAATTGTAAAAAGCGCAGCAATAAATATCCAAGTACAGTTGTCTTTTTGAATGAGTGTTTTTGTAGCCTTTGGGTAAATTCCCAGTAGTGGGATTGCTAGATTGAACAGTCGTTCCATTTTCAGTTGTTTACGGGTCCTCCACACAGCTTTACATAGTAGCTGGACTAGTTTGCATTCCCACCAGCAGTGTAGAAGTGTTCTTTCTCTCCACATCCATGCCAGCGTTTGTTGTTGCCTGTTGTTTTTTTTTTTTTTTAATATGGCCATTCTTAGAATATTTTGCTCTTTAATCATCTAGTACAGAATAGACATACAATATTATTATTCACTCTTCCTCATTGAGTAGCACTATCTTCAGGTTTTCTCTGGAGCCAGTACTTTCTTGGACTATCCAAATCATGGAGTGCATAAAAACAGTTTTCGGGACCTACTGGTATCCACATATCATCTTGGTCTGAATCTACAGTGGAATCTTCTGAGATAGTATATATATTTATCTAAACTTCCAGTGTGTGCCCATCAGTCTGTTGTGTGCTATGATACAGCTCATACAGAAAATAGAATTTGTTTTATTACATTCAGTGTGTTCCAGGCCTTAGTCCTTGGTCACCCAACTAGAAAGAGATAGACTTGAACAACTCAAATACCCCAAGACAGAGGACTGGATGAAAAAGATGTGGTATGCATACACAATGGAATATTACGCATCAATTAAAAATGACAAATTTGATGAATTTTTTTGGTAGCATAGATGTACCTAGAAGAAATCATATTGGCAGAAACAAGTCAGAAAGAAAAAGACAGAAACCAAATGGTTTCACTAATATATGGACATCCACATAAGAGTACACAACGGGGTAGGGGACCAGCTGGAGTGCCCAGGGAGAGGAGGTGGTGGGTGACCCCCAGGGATCACAATGATGTGAAATATATATATATATATATATATTATTTAAATAATAAAAATAAATAAAATCTTTTTAAAAAACAAGAGAGAGAGAGAGATAGACTTGGAATCCAGCCTAGTTCTTTCTGACTTTCATACTGTGTCTCATAGAGTTAAAAAGTAGAACATGTCAGAATACAAAAGAAGCTAAACCATATTTCATTTAAGTAAAAGGAATATAGATGCAGAGTGGTGGGGAAATTAGAGAAAAAGAGAAGAAAAAGGAAACAGAAGAAGGGAGGGAAGTTCCTATCTTTTCTCTTTCTGATGCCTTCCTAGCACAAAGATGAATGACCCCCTGAACTCTTGGTTGGTTTGTCCTGACTCTCAGCTTGATCAATTCTTAAAACTTTGGCTATTCCTAGCAACGTGGGCTTGGGCTACTTGGGAACCACCTTCTAATCATGGAAATTTCCTATTCAAATTAGGATGTATAAAACTGACCCCAAATTTAATGAACTCTAAGGAGTTTACTGAAAATCATTCATACTTTCAACTTGGCTTGTAAACAACATCATTTAACTTACAGATGAAGGGTGTTTTGCCAAATGCAAACCAAATGTGTCATCAGTAGTCAGTAGAGAAGATATAGGAAAATAGCCGGGCACAGTGGCTGGTGCCTGTAAATTTCAGCCTATGAAGCGGCTGGGACTAGGGATCACGGTTCGAGTTCCACTCCGGGCAACACAGCGACACCTAGTGTCAAAAAATAGCTGAGTGTGGTGGCGCACGCCTGCAATCCCAGCTACATGGGAAGCTGAGGCTGGGGATTGCTTGAGTCTGTGGTACCCTGGGCAATGTGATCCTGAGGTTCCATGGGCAAAAATAACGAGACATAGTCTCAAAAAAGAAAATGTAAGAAAATAAATAAATTTAGAAATGGGGGGAAAAAGTTATCAGTAGGGTGTATCAGGCTGAACTTAGTCTCCTGTGCCCTGGACTGTGACAGTGCAAGTCTGGGCTCAGCACTTCACAATGTCTTTTCCCTTACCCAGATTCAGTTCTGCCTCAGCCCCTGGAGTTAACTTGGCATTCTGGGACAAATGTGATTGCAATTGCTCTTCTCAAATAAGATTCAAAGACTTTTCCTCTTTTCCCATTTATCTCTGCCTATACTGTTAATATGTATTCATTTTATTTTGCTGCTGGAATAAATTGTCACAAACTTAGTAGCTTAAAATAATACACGTTTATATTCTTGCAGTTCTTGAAATTTTTCATTTTTCCTGGGTTAAATCAAAATACAAGGCAGGGCATGGCGGCACATGCCTGTAAACGGCAATCTAAGAAGCAACAGCTGGAACCGGAGATCGTGGCTCGAGTCCCGCTCGGGGCATCGTAGGGAGACCTAGTTACAAAAAAATAGCTGGGCGTGGTGGTGAGCACCTATAATCCTAGCTACCTGGGAAACTGAGGCTGGGGATTGCTTGAGTCTGTAGTACCCCCAGCAACGTGAGCCATGGTTCCATGGGCAAAAATAGCGAGACCTAGTTTCAAAAAAAAAAAAAAAAAAAATCAAAATACAGACAAACCTGCATTCCAACTGAAAATTTCAAGGGAATATCTGTGTCTTTGTCTTTTGTAACCCCTACAGGAGAACTACATTCCTTGGATTGTGGCCCCTTCTTCCTTCTTCAAAGCAGGAGAGCAGTAGCTTCTCTCCTTTTGATATCTGTTATATTCCTACGTCTGGTCCTCAGTTCTCCTTGATCTTCATCGCCATTTCATCTCATGCCAACTGATACCCCATTGAAGGATTATTTCAAGCAGTCATCGGAGAATATACAAAATGACTGTTGATCACTGTATCTCAGACTGCTTAATCCAGGCTGTAGGCTTTTTCAGATAAGAGCCCAACATCAGTGTGCAATAGCCAGCTCTGTATAACCAGCTCTCAGTGCCCTGAAGATCCTCTTACTGGGCATGAGATGAGGGGGAAATAAGATTAATCCTGCTCCCAAATAGCAGATCTAAGCTACAAAGTGCACAGGTAACTGTTGAAAAAAAGCTTCCAATTTACAAATCAACCTCTAGCTTTCTCACCTTTTAAAGTAATACAAGAGTAAAAAGCTGTTTTTTTTTTTTTCTTTTCTTTTTGGTCTTTTTTTTTTTTTTTTTTTTTTTTTTTTTTTTTTTTTTTTTTTTTTTTTTTTTTTTGAGACTAGGGGTCTTGCTATTTTTGCCCATGGAACCGCTGGCTCACGTTGCCCGTGGTACCACGGACTCAAGCAATCCCCAGCCTCAGCTTCCCGGGTAGCTGGGATTACAGGCGCGTGCCACCACGCTATTTTTTTGGAACCAAGTCTCGCTACATTGCCCCGAGTGGGACTCGAACTGCAATCCCTAGTCCCCACCGTAGCTTCCTAGGCTGCCGTTTACAGGTATGTGCCACCGTGCCGGAACATAAAAAGCTGTTTCTTTACCCAATTTTTTTTTTTTTTTGCGATTTTAAAATGGGGGGGGCATGAAACGGTAGCCATATACATTATCTTGATCCTCAAAGAATCCTAAAGAAAAGGAGCTCCACTTTGGCATCCTGTCACCTGTTAGTTCTGCCACATTTACATTCCTAAGGAATCACTGCTTTGTGCAAAATTATGCAATAAATACCAGGAGGTTTATGGGCTTATGACCTTGGACATTACACTGGAAAAACTCTCAGATATTAAAAAATAGGACCCTAATGAGTATAAGAACACAACTTTATACTTGTTATATGGTTAAGAAATACATAAATGCTATATAGTAAATATGATGTTTTCCATTAAAAAATTACCTTAAGTTTTCCTTTGTCATAAACATCAGGATTACAGTTTGTGAGTTATCATGACACAATAGGAATATGATTATGAGGAGGAATGAGAAGGTGAGAACTTAGATGAAACAAAGTAATGCCAGATATGAGTGGGTGTGGCTGGTAGCACTGTAGTGAGGTAGCTGGCAGATGTTTGAGGGGTGAGGACTACTTATGCAAATATATATACTTTGTGAATTCCTGAGTGACTGACTTCAACAGAATGCAATTTTCCATGTTCTCTGGATGAAATCATGCATAAGCTAACATGAGATTTTTGTTATCCTTAAATTATTCTCTGATGCATCAATTGTATTGGAACAAATTTGCATTTTCAAATCCTAGTATTATATCAAAAGTGACTGAATTTTTCTTATTTATGCTCTGATCAGATCCTCCTGAGGGAGATAAGTCAAAGGATAGTAGCTTATTAAGCTATTAGACATAAGTTGTTTTCAGTTGTCAGGCATCTTTGGGTATTACTGGACAGATGGTGTGAACTAAGACTCATTCTCCTACTTTAAAAGCAAAAAATGACGAAGGTTAAAAATGTCTCACAGACACAGGATAAAGTGTAGGTAAGAGTTAGTCAGCCATAGATAGTATAAAGAAAATTCTACTAAATTATTGGTATAAAAACTTCTGCATACTGTATGATTCTAAGCATTTTGGAAAAAAGGAAAACTAAGGAAACTATGTAGTTCCTGGAATTTAGGCAGAGCAGAGTGGGTTTCTCAGGCAGAAATTATTCTCTATGTTACTACAGTGGTAAAAACATGTCATCATATATTTGTCAAAGCCCATAGAATGTACAACATCAAGAGTGATCTCTGGCCAGGCATGGTGGTGCATGCCTGTAATTAACAGCCTAGGAAGCTGCAGTCAGAGTCAGGGTCATGGTTCAAGTCTCACCGGGGTCAAGTAGTGAGACCTAGTCCTAAAAAAATAGAGCTGGGCATGGTGGTGTGTGTCTGTAATCCCAGCTACCTGGGAAGCTGAGGCTGGGAATTGCTTGAGTCTGTGGTATCCCAGGCAACGTGAGCCTGAGGTTCCACAGGCAAAAATAGTGAGACCTGGTCTCAAAAACTTAAAAAAAAAAAAAAAAGTGATCTTTATGTGAACCCTATGTGGTTTGTAGTAGTTTAGACTGGCTCAGTTCCTATGGCAAGCCATGTTGATGTTCCTAAGAACATTATAAGTCAATCTACCATATGATACAACATTTCACTCCTATGTACATATCAAAAAAAATACAAAAACACTAATTTTAAGGAGTATGTGAACTTCTGTGTTCATTGTAGCACCATTTACAATAACCAAGTTATGGAGACAAACTAAGTGCCCAGTGACAGATAAGTGAATTAACATTAGAGGGAAAAAAAGATAAATCCATTATTTTACTCATGTGAAATATAAATACAAAGTAAAAGAATAGATAAAGTGAATGTTTGAAATCCTCAGAACTAAGGTTAACAGGATGGGTGGGTAGAAAGGGAATGGGAGCAAAGGGGTTTGGGAACCCAATGGAATATGAAGAAGGATTATTTGGGTTTTGGTCATAGGAATGATTTAGCATACATCTGAAGACGTGTGAACTGATACCCCAAAAGTATATATAGTGTTTTAATCCAATGCTATTCCAATAAACTTAATAAAAATTAGTGAACCCCATATGAACTTTGGATGACAATGTGTCAGTGTAGGTTGATCTATTTTATGAAATGTACCTTCCTAGTGAGGGATGTTGACAGTGGAGAAAGTTATTCATCTGTGGGAACAAGAGCTATACAAAAACTCTCCACACATTCCACTAAGTTTTTCTGTGAAGCTAAAAACAGTTCTCTCTAAAAATAATATTTTTAAAAATTTTCTCCTTTCACATGAACTTTAATGATGACGTTACAAATATGCATGGAAGACAAGTTTGACCCAAAGACTTGTTCCCAGTAGAAAAGGCTTCAGCCTTCCTCAAGAGATAGTTTTCTGAGCTGGGCACAGTGGCACATGCTTGTAAGCGACAGCCTATGGAGTCGTGGCTGGGACTGGGGATCATGGTTCAAGTCCTGCCCAGAGCAACATAGCGAGACCTAGTTCCAAAAAAATAGCTGGGTGTGGTGGTGTGCACCTGTAATCCCAGCTACCTAGGAAGCTGAGGCTGGGGATTGCTTGATTCTGTGGTACCCCGGGCAACAAGAGCCTACGGTTACACAGGCAAAAATAGTGAGACCTAGTCTCAAAAAGAGAGAGAGAGAGAGGAGAGAGAGAGAGAGAGAGAAAGAGAGAGAGAGAGAGAGAGTTTTCCTTTCATAGAGATTTTCCAGTTCACTTCTCAATCACGGCACCCTGCAGCGAAACTGAGAGCTCCTGGAGGAAGGGACCAGATTCTCACTTCAACTCTGATCAGGCACAAGCACCTGCTACATGATATATGGGGTCTCAACCAGTTTTTCTCAAGAAAAAATAAGTAGTTTCAATATTCTGCATGTGTTAACTGCTGAGAAGCAAATGAGCACCCACGTATGAGTGCACAGAGGACAGTTAGCAATTCCAAATGAAAGTGCAGACAATTGTGACTTTCTCTTGCACAGGAGGCAGAAACCTGCTTAGGCTCCAACATATGGGGCAAGATTTTGGGGTCAAGCTGTAGGGAGAGTTAGGTGAGAGAACAGTGCTGTTTTAAGTGCCAGTCAGTCTCTTTCACTTAGGCTGCTCTCTCTAGTGGCTTTTCCACATCATCTTAACAATCATAATTCCCTTACTATTTAAAGGAGCTACTTCTAGAAATTCTCCTCAGAAACCACAAAGACTTCCACTTTTCCCGTCCTCCATCCCTCTCTTCTGCCATTGTTTCCATCATCTCTAGCTTTGTTTCTCCTCGGTGTGGAATTGGTTTTGGCTATTTATTTCTAATCCACAAAAAAAGTCATGTCATTATCTGTCATGCAGTTGTCATATATGCTCATATATATGTGTGTATATGATTTTAAAGTATAGAACTTACACCTAAATTATAATTCCCTGACCTCATGTTATTATCAGTTTTTTAAATTTTGCCTTCAAAGTTCTTGAATATACGTAATATACATGGTCTTACTATTGATTCAGTTCCAAAATTTCTTATTCTCAGTTTCAAAATTAAAAGTTTTAAGTGTTTTCCTAAGTTTAATGCAGACTTATTTGAAGGCAAAACTTGCCTAGTACAGCAAGGAGAATATTCTTCATCTTTTTTTTTTTTTTTTTTTTTTTGAGACTAGATCTTGCTATTTTTGCCTGTGAAACCGCAGGCTCTCGTTGCCCGGGGTACCACAGACTCAAGCAATCCCCAGCCTCAGCTTCCCAGGTAGCTGGGATGACAGGCGTGCACCACCACGCCCAGCTATTTTTTTGGGACTAGGTCTCGCTATGGGCCCCAGGCGGGACTCGAACCGCGATCCCTGGCCCCGGCCGCTTCATAGGCTGAAGCTTACAAGCACGAGCCACCGTGCCCAGCCATATTCTTCATCTTTATTTATCTCCCTTAGAATGAATAATCTTACATTTCACTTCAGAAATATTAATTAATTGATTAGTTATCAATCCCCATTAGGGTGCTACATAACAAAAATAGCCATAAGTTGTTAGTTTCCTATTAACCCAAACATCTTGCTTTCTAAAATATATTTAGCCCATCGGTGATAAGGTATAGAAAACCTGTATGATTTCCAAAGTATTCCTTCTTCAGGAAATATAAAGCTAGTACAGCTGCTAAATAGACTGCTGGTTGATCCCAGATGCGTTCACTCTGAGCACTCAACTATTATAATTCCCAACATCCTTTGCAGATATGTGTGACCAGATGGCTAGTGGAATATGAAGAATACATAACTTTTCATGTCAAACACTTAAAGGGACACTGCTTGTTCTTGCAATCTTCCTTATCTTCTTATCCCCACTAACAAGAAATGATCATAATTGAAATTTACTGGAAGTCACTTCTTGGGGGTGGCAGAGATGACTTTCTACTCTGGATTCCTGTATGACTCTATGGAGCAGAGAATGCTTACTCACCGAAGAGTGTCACAGGAGCAAAAAGCAAGCATTCTCCCCTACTTAATTCATGGTATTTGGAGGGTATGGTATCTTTCTTACAACACTTACGTTTAATGTCTTCAGTAGTCAATGCACATGATCTCCAACTTGAAATTAGTCTGTATAGACTTAATGTGGTTCCATGACTTTTATTAGGAGGAGGAAACATATTTACAACTCTTCTGAGTAGGTTTCACACATTTGAATTTTAATTAGCATACAGAACAATTAGTTGGTTAACATTGATACAATTTCTTTTAATTGTTTTCCTTTTTTTTGTTTTCAATCACTTAATAGTGTGTTTCTTAACTACAAACCTTTTCAGACAAGTAAAATACAGGATGTGATCTACGAGGATGTCCCTGTGTGGTTCTCATTAAAAAAAAAAGGCAAAAATAGTCTTGAGTCTTAATAAAACACTTGTTAATAAGTGCGAAAATGATAAACATGCATAAAATGCATTCTTATAAATCCTGGTGGGTTATTCATTTCATTGATCAGATTTTTTATGATGCCCCTATTTCTAATCAGTCTGGTCTCAACCCACCATCTTTTATTAACATTCTAAAGGTAGACAGACATCTGTTACTCAAGTTGTTAACACTCTCTCCAATTATACCAGATGGTAAGATACATACTAATGAATATGTCCATCACCAATAAGCAAATATTCAGCCATACTAAGAAAATACTGATTGTTTTATGGTCCAAACTTTGGGTATTGGATGAAATAGTAATATTCTCTCATTACTTAGTCATGAACTTGAGCGATTAGTTTAACTGTCATTTCAAGATTTTACATTTTTGTGCCCCAAAAAGTAAATAAATTACTCATCTGCATTGGTTAACAATTCATAATGGAAAAAGAGAGGATGGAAAATCAAACATGGAGAGGGGAAAATAACTGAGTTTATAATATCATCTCATTACTTTGCACCTGTAACTTTTTCTCTTAGAAATTCTTTCATGAATTTGATACAGAAGGCCTAAGTATTTCTGCAACTACTGTTTTAATTCAAATGCTGTTTCAGCAGACCCTCTTTTGAAAGTCTTCTATCTGCCTGGTTGCTGCTGCTTTAAGCTAAGCAGACTTCAGGCTGGGCACGGTGGCTTGTACCTTTAAGTTTCAGCCTATGAAGCGGCTGGGACTAAGGATCGCTGTTCGAGTCCCGCTTGGGGCAACACAGCGAGATCTAGTCCCAAAAAAATAGCTGGGCATGGTGGCGTGCACCTGTAATCCTAGCTACCTGGGAAGCTGAGGCTGGGGATTGCTTGAGCCCATGTTACCCCGGGCAACGTGAGCATATGGTTCCATGGGCAAAAATAGCAAGACTTAGTCTCAAATAAATAAATAACAAATAAATAAGCATAAATAAATAAATAAGCTGAGCAGATTTCTTCTAAAGCTCCATACTTGACTCCATGTTCTTGATCTTTGTCTTTACTAAAATAAAGTGATGTTGTCTTACAACTTCAGTTATTTATTTATATGACAATCACTGAGAAATGGCTTTCTCATGCCCCAACCTGTCAGCAGAACTGTTTTTCCTAATCCTGAATGCCAAGGAATTCACATTCATGTACAACAATCTCTCAAACTCAAAAGCTCAATCAAACAAACTGACTCCTTTGCCTAACTAATTTCTATTCAAGAAATCCCAGTGATTAAAAATGAGCTTTGGAGTTATTAGACGTGCTTAGGTGTTTTGGCTGACAGATGTGTGGCATTAGGCAACTTCGTTAATCTTCTAATAGCAATGTAAATATTATGCACAATATCTAGCCTATAATAGATGTTTAATAAATATGAGAAATTAGTGTCATTTGGGATACATTAGCCAAGACATTATAATCTTATTAAAGGAAAGTACATACACATCAAAAATATTTCACATCACAGGTGTTCTCTTTGCTTTGATTTCACATAGACACTGAAGAAGGTTCAAAATAGCAACTCAGAATATCTCTGTGGGCTTGTTCATTTAAACACTAAACTGTGATGATCATCCCTGAAGGTAGGAAGCCAGGGTACAATCTCCACAAGGCCAGGTTTCTAGAGAAAATGTAAGGGTCTGAATCCAAACACAAAGCCAAGATATTGCACAGAAACTGAAAGCTAAATTTGTAGAAATGGGAATATATACCTAAAAAGGAAATCAGAACTCAAAGAGCAAAGTCAAGATAAACATTTCACATACTTATTTTCTCTTTTAAAACATTTATCTTTAATCTCTTACTATAGGAACAAATAAAAAAATCAAATTGTTTAGCACCTAAGGAGTTAATGTTTACATCTTTGTACATTCAGTATATAAATAAGATATTTTATTCTACAATTAAAATAATGGTTAAAAATTTCAGACTTGTAGCCAAACCATCTGAGTTCAAACCTTCTATATGACTAAATTATCTAGTTCTATATTCCATGCTTGGTGACTATGGTCTAGTTATTCATTCTGTTTGTTCTTCACTTTTTTCATCTGGAAACTGTGGTATTAATAGTGGTGGTACTACTTTCTGGGATTTTGTGAGTATATAATGAGTAAATGTATATAAATACTTAAAATAGTTAATTACAATGAATAAATGCTACTAGCATTTACTCTCTCCATCATCATCATTATCATCCTTATTATTATCATTGTATTTCAACATACTTATTTTTCAAAAGAATTGTCCTGCTAGGCCAGGCATGATGGCACATGCCTGTAAGCGGCAGCCTAGGAAGCCGCAATGAGAACCAGGGATTGCGGTCCGAATCCTGCTCGGGGCAATGTAGCAAGACTTAGTTCCAAAAAAACAGCTGGGTGTGGTGGTGCACACCTGTAATCCCAGCTACCTGGGAAGCTGAGGCTGGGGATTGCTTGAGTCCATGGTTCCCAGGGCAACGTGAGCCTGCGGTTCAATGGGTAAAAATAGCGAGACCTAGTCTCAGCAACAACAACAAAAGAATTGTCTTGCTAATAACAATGAGAAACAATTAAAATGTTAGTTTTGAAGTCAAAAATCAACTCCCTGTTAGTTGGGAATCTTTGTTAGATGAAGAAACTTCTTTTTAGCCATGTATATGTATGTGTGTGTAAGCTATACGTACACTTGTGTACAAGAAAATGAATACCAAAGGGCAGCCAAGTTTGGATCTGAAGAGATGACATTCATACCCAAATTTCATTATACCTACCTTAACTGTTAGTTTACAAAGCACATCTATAGAAATTTGCAAACTGGCCAGGCACGGTGGCTCGTGCCTGAAAGCTTCAGCCTATGAAGTGACGGGGGCTAGGGATCACAGTTCGAGTCCCACCTGGGGACTGTAGCGAGACCTAGTTCCAAAAAAATAGCTGGATGTGGTTGGCGCATGCCTGTAATCCCAGCTACCTGGGAAGCTGAGGCTGGGGATTGCTTGAGTCTGTGGTACCCCGAGCAACGTGAGCCTGAGGTTCCACAGGCAAAATAGTGAGACCTAGTCTCCAAAAAAAAAAAAAAAAAGAAAAGAAATTTGCAAACCACATCAGTTAATAGCATTGACTACCTGTTCCATGGGCAAAGTCTTTTGCTTACTCACATACACAGAGATCCCTTTGCAGAGACATGGATGGAATGGTTAAGCATTTTTCCAATACTGCAAAATTTCAAAGGTTTCAGTCCCACTACTGAGAATCTACCCAAAAGACACAAAAATACTAATTAAAAAAGACACATATACTTGGATGTTTATTGCAGCACTATTTACAATTGCCAAGTCATGAAAACAACCCAAATACCCCAAAACTGATGAATGGCTGGAAAAGATGTGGTATATCAAAATGGAATATTGCTCATTAATTAAAAAAGACAAACATGTCATTCACAGCAACATGCTTGGAGCTAGAAAGAATCATGTTAGCAGAAATTAGCCAGAAAGAAAAAGAGAATATGGGATGGTCTCACTTATATGAGGGGTACAGGAAAAACAAACAAACAAATAGACCAAAAAAACCTAAAACTGTCAACATAACTGAAACATAGCACAAGAGATGGGGAGAAGAGTAAAATTAGGGTGACATAGTGATGGGAGAACCTTGGGGTAGACAATGCTGTTATATATATATATATATATATATATATATATGTATGTATACATACATAATATATGTGTGTGTGCAGTAAATTAAAAATTTTTTCAAAGCTTCAACTGATTTGGACATATTTTGTTTTTATTACTCTTGCCTTTGTATGTCTAACATGTATACCGTTCTATAAACAAAACTAAATGGTACCAAAGGAGGTGGCTATCAGACCTTAAACAGTGCCCCAAATGGTGTTCTCATTTTGGAATACTGCAGAAGAGAAATATATGTGCCTGGATCTATATTTACTCTTTGATGGAAATGAATTTAAATGCATAGTTAAGACATTTTCAAACATGTTTAGGTGATCTTCTTACATGTCTTTTTTTTTTTTTTTTTTTTTTGAGGCTAGGTCTCACTATTTTTGTCCCTGGAACCGCGGGCTCACATTGCCTGTGGTACCACGGACTCAAGCAATCCCCAGCCTCAGCTTCCCAGGTAGTTAGGATTATAGGCACATGCCACTGAGCTTGGCCATTCTTACATGTCCTAAGAAAGATAATGCATATTTGTTTAGTTTATTTTCAAGAAGCGGAGGGAGTTTTCCTTTTCTCCATCCTCCACTCATTGATCAGAACTTCAGAACCTGTAATGCACATCCCAAAGAACACAGGTCTAAGGAGTTATGTGGAGGAAAGGCACCCATTCCAATTCCAAGCTGTCCTGTTAGCTCAGAGACTAGGGAAAGTTCACATACTCAGATGCTCTAAGGTTCAGGAAAATAATGAAAATAGAGTAGGAAAACCTGAGGATGGGTATATTGTAAATGAGAAGATCAAATAACTTAGTGAAGGACTAATTTTTGCCATGGGTATGTAAAGACCCAATATTCCAATACGCCACTTTTTCAAAAGAAGCTGAAAATACACACACACACACACACACACACACACACACACATTGATCTCTGATTTATAAGTTTGAGAGGAAGGAACCATGGGAAAAGAGACCAAGCAGAGAAATTCCTAGAGTATCCTGGTGTGAAAGTAAAGGCAGACACATTTTGTGAGGAAGAACAGCTTTAATTGTGGCTTACCAGCCCAACTTTGCTGTCTAATGTATTACCAGATGTGCTCCAGATTGCAGTAATTACGATAGAGTTGCTCTAGGTCAGAATAGTTGAAGAAAGTTTGGAAAAGATAGACAGCAACAGACAGCAGACAGACAGACAGACAGACAGACAGACAGACAGACAGGCAGGCAAGTAGATAGGTAGATATTAACGTAGTAAAATATTTGAAGAGCAAGGCAGATGTCATAAATTGCCTTAGAATAGTTTGTTTTTTTAAAAAAAAAAGATTTTTAAGAGCAGCAAAGAAGTGATGAAAATTCAGTAATAGAGGAGAAATTGAGAAAATGTTGAACTATGATGATAAATGAAGTGAAGAAAGTAGAGTTCCAGGAAAAAGAATACCGTTTTACTATTTTGTCTTATTTTATGAAATATTTGGCATAGTTATTACTTTTTTAACTTTGATGTATTTATTTATTTTTATGCTTTTTCCCCCCAATAATGAATTTGTAGACCAGAAACCTGGAAGTTAGGGCTGAATTCGAAGACCTTAGAGCTACAAAGCCAGAAAAATACCCTACCTCAATCTTTTGGATTTATTTGGACTAAAAGGCAATAACCTAAACTGTAAGTCCCTGCAGGCAACAGCTTAACATGGACTGATGAGAATTTTGTATGGAAGAAAACAATTTTATTTTGATAAACTTGTTGAGTCTCAAGATTTCTATCTACCAGATCATGCTGTCCATAATTTAAAAAAAAAATGTCCGTAATTGATTTTCAATTTTCTCCTCTTGCCTTTAGTGTTAACCTGCGCTTCCAAGAAACAGACCCCATAGATGAGTAAGTGTGCAGGAATTTTGTGAAGTAAGGTGCTGATGAGGGCAGTGGTGTGTTCATAATCATTCCAACCTACCGCTTGATCCCTACAGGATGAAAGTTCTGATTGATATTGTTTGTAGATTGTTTAATATAACTACCTCCACTTAGTCCATTGCAAGCTATCAACATGGTGTTTCTGCACCCTGAACTGAGAAAATGTTTGCATGGTTCTTTTAAGCCAATCCCAGCAGTTTGGGCTCCAGCATATCACTAAATATGAGACAGCAAGGTGGAATCTGACTGAGGCTGCACTCTAAGTGAAGGAGAGTGAGAAAAAAGTTGAATTATTGCTTTGTCAAAGCTGCCAGAGTATTCCATCAACCATCAAGCCACAGTCAACCATCAAAGATGATGAGATCCAAGCCCTCCCACATTCTCATTCCTGTTGCCACTGCCATCTCTGTTTAATATGCAATTTATGTCTAGAAACTTTGGGTGATATTTTTCCAGTGACTCTTTCATGGTTATTTGTGCAAATCCAGAACAATAAAAGTAGTATGCATTCAATTTTCCCCAGATACCTCATCAGTGGCAAGGCTAGTGTGAATAACAATGCAAAAAAGATCCACTTAGGATGATTTTGCCAGATAAATAGTGGGGTTTGTTTGTTTGTTTTTTATAATATCAACCTCCTGTTACAAAGGAGGAAGAGAAAGCAAAGTTAACACTTGGATTACACTGCAAATAAATGTCATGTCAACTTGGACCACTTTTGTATTCAGTCACCATAGAAAACATCTTTTATAATAGAGAAGGATATATCCCAAATATGCTTGGTGTTACTCTTTATTTTTTTTTTACCCTTTTAAGGTGCTAAATCAAGAAATATTTGTAAGATAAAAAATTGGAAACAGAATTATGAATCTTCTAAAGAGACTGTTTGGTTTGCCTCTTCTACAATTCTGATTTTAAGTGTGTGATATCAAGGAGAAAAACACAAATGGGAAAAATAAGACATACTAGTATGGTTTTGGATGCTAATATTAATTACCAGTTTTCCCTAATGTTGTTACCAATTTACAGGCAAAATAGGTAAATATATAATTTTTTTTACATTTTGTTCATTGGGATAAATGTATTTACATCTTTGTATCTGTTTGGGTGGTTATAGGTTTAAACTTCTACAAATCCATGTGTTCATTCAATGTCCATGACCAGTGTCCCAATAACCCTCTCTCTAGTTCTCTCCTTTCCCCACCCTCAAGCTGACACCCTCTCCCCTTCTGTGATGGCCTCAAGTTTGCTGTCAAATGTCAAGGGTTTATTATTGGTATGGCTTTGACTGATCTTTTGCTTTGCTTTTCCATATTCCACATAGAAGAAACACCATCCAATAGTTGTCTTTCTCCTTCTAACTTATTTTGATTAACATTATCTTCTCCAGTTCTATTTTTGTGATTCTAAATAACAAAAGTTTATCTTTTGCTCTAGCGGTGTAGTATTCTGGTGTGTGTGTGTGTGTGTGTGTGTGTGTGTGTGTGTGCGCTTGTATAACACATTTTTCTGACCCACTCCTAATAGGTATGTGAAAAAATATTCACCATTTATCATGAAGCAAATGTAAATCAAAAGCATAATGAAAGCCAGCATGGTGGTGGGCACCTGTAATCCCAGCCACCTGGGAGGCTGAGGATAGGGATCACTTGAGTCCACGGGTTTGAGACTACCCTGGACAATATAGCAAATATAGCAAGACCTAGTCTCTAAAAAAAAAAAAAAAAAAAAAAAAAAAAAAAAAAAAAAAAAAAAAAAAAAAAAAAGTATAATATGAGATACCGTCTCACACCCATGAATATTGCCCAAATCAAAAAGACCAAAAATCGGAAGTGTTGGTGAGGACATAGAAAAAAACATACCCTCATACCCTATTACTGGGAATGTAGACTGGCCCAGTCCCTGTGGAAAATAATATGAAAGTTCCTCAGAATGTTAAAAATAGACATACCATATAACTCATATATAACCAAATAATACTAAAAAAAACTCAGAGATATTTTATATGTTTATATATATTATAGAATATTTATGGCAATATACTCTATATTCATTACCATCTATATATATTAATTAATTTATAGGAACCACCGTAGTGCCCAAGGACAGAGGAATGGAAACTATCTTAACATAGGTACAATATGTGTGAATAAATTGTGATTTATTTTGTTTGAGATTAGCACTGACTTACCTGAGGGTAGAGAGCTACCTTCTTTGTTTGTGACATTATGTATGTGAGCAAGAAGAATTAAAACAAACAAACAAACAAACCCTGCAAGTACAGAACATTAAGAATGGGAAACATGAGAGAAGACCTTCCACAAAGGTGTCTGAGACCAAGCAAAAGAAGCTCCTTTCAGTCACCACCCCTTCTTCACAAACCCTGATATATTGAGATGGCAAGCAAGCAAGCTTGATTTAACATCCAGGGAATAAAGTCTGTGCATAGTATCAAAAGTGCAAATAGCTGGGTGTGGTGGCATGCTTTCCCAGCTACCTGGGAAGCTGAGGCTGGGGATTGCTTGAGTCCCTGGTACACTGGGCGACGTGAGCCTGAGGTTCTGTGGGCAAAAATAGCAAGACCTAGTCTCAAACAAAAAAAAGCAAAGGTGCAGAAAATAATTTATGTGAAATTCAATAATGTCACATTGCACCTATTGCCTTGATACATTTATGCAATAGAGATTTTGCTCTGTTATCATTGAACATACGAAACTACTGAAGGTCCCAGCTCCTAGTGATTACAATAACAAATCATGTGATGGGATTCACACAAATATTTGCAGTATTTTGAACACAAAAACCTTCCTGATTACAAACACTATGGGATGGGAAGGAAAACTACTTTTCATAGAAAAGTGAATCTTGAGACCTTGTTACCAACCTTAGAAAGAAAAGCCTTTGCCTCTGGTTCCCCCTGGGGTTTGGATTGCCCAGCAAGCAGAATTCTGCACATAGGACCAAGACACACTCAAATAGCAGAGTTTATTTTTCTTAAGAGTCAAATAAATACACTTGAAAAAAATTGACATATATTTGTAACACTGACCTATGGTGGTGGGTTTGGGACTGATAAGGGTGATTCTATCTCTATTTTCAGTGACCAGCACATATATTGGACAATCTAGATAATGAATTTTGTCAAAGACGTGGGATATGGTCATCTTTCTCCTCTTAGTGTTGGAAGTTGATTGATTTGGCTGCTCATTGCAAGCTCAAGTTACTTGAAACTCTTTGGGGCGATTTTTCTTTCAGATTATGGAATGTTTATACTATCAGTGCATTAATCAACTCAATTAATTGTCATTCATTGGTTGTAGACCTCCACCTCAGTGAAGGCTCCAGGCATCTTCCTCAGGCATGGCTGTTCAGTGAGCAAATGGTAAGAGGGGCCGTGTTTGTCCCTTCATTTGGGAGGCAAGGGGAAAAGATAGGCCTAAGAGCTTCTTGGAATGAAATGGGAGGGAAGCTGTAGATGAGAGACTCATCCGTCACATTGTAGAAGGCTATGTGTCCAGACTCATAATCTAAGAAAACACCAACCTTGTGCACAGGCTCTCGGACATGTTGACCTTTTAAAGGTGATGAGACCCAAAGACTATATTCGTCTCCAATTTTTAAGCCAATAAGCGAGAAGAGGTCCCCAGGCGGCTTTGGGAGGTTCCCTTTTCTGCTCACTGAGTCCTTGCAGATGCCCACTTCCCACTCAGTCTTGTTGCCCACTTCCACCTCCCAGTAGTGTCTCCCACAGGTGAAGGTCTGTGCTCCCAGCACCGTTGCAGACTGGTCAAATCTTTCAGGGTTGTCAGGTAACTGCTGGCGGATGCCCCCGTGTCTCACACTCTTCAGATCCTCAGACAAGACTAGGTAGGCATTGGCCGTGGCTGGATCCAGACTTATGTCTGCTGCAAGAGGAGGCAAGAATTATTATTCTCCGACCCGGCATGGTGGCGCAGGCTTGTAAGCCGCAGCCAAGGAAGCCGCAGCCAGGGCCAAAGATCGTGGTTCAAGTCCCACTGGTGGCATCTAGCAAGACCTAGTTCCAAAAAAACATAGCTGGGCATGGTGGTGCGTGCCTGTAATCCCAGCTACCTGGGAAGCTGAGGCTGGGAATTGCTTGGGTCTGTTGGTACCCCGGGCAACGTGAGCCTGTGGTTCTGATAGGGTGTGCCCCCCCCCCCCACTGTCTCCTGTTTGGGATTGCAGGTTTCAAGGACAGGTAATGTTAAAATGGGAGAATGACCTTAGCTGGAATTTCCCTTCAGGGGGATGCAGGGGGAAGAAAGAAGTGTAACAGATTTCCTGGAAGGCGGGAAATCAGGGTATATAAAGGGTGTGCAAACAAAGAGAGAGGAGGGGATGCGGATTCGAATATGGAGACTGAATAGAGAGAGAGGTTCAGTGAAGGAGAGATGGGAATCGGCCATCTTGTAAAGATGTGAGCCATGTGAGCTTGGCCATGTTGCCACCGAGGGCCTGCAACAACCCTCGGCTGGCCCAGGCTGGCAGCATGTGTGCTGAAAGCAGTTAAGGAGTTTGCAGATTTGAACTCTGTGTTGGAGTTTGCTTTGCTAAGTTTGATTTGTGTCCGAAAGAGGCCGTGCAAAAGTTAGGCCTGAGAAGAAAGTGAACTTTGCTGGTTTGGCACCATGGAGTTCCTGCTACCTGAAGGTGACAAGGAGAAGACAGCGTGGAAGACAACGAGGAGCATTTAAAGGAACAAGTCTTCAAGCGTCTGGAGATGGACTCTGTCTGGACATTGGTGAGACGATTAGGACTGAGAAACTGAGGATTTGGGGGCAATCTGGGAAAGGACTTTGGACAATACTGAGAAAGGGTTTGGACAATGTTGAAGTATTCTGAGTCTTACATGTTTCTTTTGTAGTTAATAGGATAATTAAAAATCACTTTGTTAGAAATAAATTAGTCTGCACTGCACTGATAGTCTTGGCTTGATATTTTGGTTAAAAAAGGCTGAGGATGGTGGTAAGAACACACGAATGGAAAGTTTAAACTGTGTTTTAAAGTTTTTCTTTTCTGCAGTTTTTGGAGCTGAGAGCAGTTGGCTGGCTTTTGCATATCAATGGTAAAGGTGATCAGTGAAAATGCTAATGATGAGTGTGTAGCCTGCTTTGAAAAAAGAAGCAAGCAGATAGGGATAAACAGTTAAGTAAAGTCAGAATGTCTTCATTTTTACCCTGTTTCAGTTCCACGGGCAAAAGTAGCAAGACCTAGTCTCAAAAAAAAAAAAAGAATGATTATTCTCCTTTACAGTCTCAAACACCCTCTTGCACTATGACATTTAGAGCTGTAGTATCCACTTTGATCTCTTTGAAGAAAATTTTTGATTATGGTGGGAATTCTTACTTACAGAATCCCTAGCCCTTCTCTCATTTTTTGGGCCAATGAGTGAACTCTTTTTCTTTCTTTTTTTTTTTTTTTTTTTTTTTTTTTTTTTTTTTTTTTTTTTTTTTTTTTTTTTTTTTTTTTTTTTTTTTTTTTTTTTTTTTTTTTTTGAGGCTAGGTCTTGCTATGTTGCCCAGGGAACCACAGACTCATGATGCCCTGGGTACCACTGACTCAAGTCTCAAGTGATCCCCAGCCTCAGCCTCCCAGGTAGCTAGGATTACAGGCACGTGCCACCATGCCTAGTTATTTTTTGGGACTAGGTCTCGCTATGTTGCCCCAGGTGGGTCTCAAACCCGCAGAGATTCCCAGTCCTGGCCTCCCTTCATAGTCTGGGACTACCAACGCCCGGCCCTCATTTTTTTTTTTTTAATACTGGAAACTATTTTTAATTCTAAGTGTTTGGGACTTAAAAAAAAAAGTTTAACTTAAAAAATTTTTAATTAAAAAATTTAACTTTAAAAATTTTTAATTAAAAAATTTAACTTTTTAAAAACACTTTAAAATTAAAATTTAACTTTTCTGACTTTTTTAAAATTAAAATAATTTAATTGTTTTCACAAAATGAATAGCAAAGATACACAAAATTGGAGAAAAGCTATGACCCTGAGTGTGAACTTCTAAAGGGAAATAGAAGAGAATTGTGTGGGAAGAAAGCTTGAGCCTGTGAGAGGAGGAAGGAAATAAGATAATGGAAAGTGTTCTGTTTACAAGACCATTTAGAACTCAGCTATTTATCCAAATAGGGAGTAGCCGCTGTTGTTTACATTTGCTTTAGCAAAGGGTTGGTTCTGGGCCTTCAGTTTGGGTGGGAGAGAAATGTATGCAGTTACCACTTACTAAAACACTTTGTACCAAGCATTTTCTATACATTGTCTCATTTCATCATGTCAAGTATTATTCATTTTTTTCCATTTTTATAAAAAAAAAAAACTGAGGCTCATAAAGATGTCAAAAAATGACTAAGATGTCAAAGTTATTGAGTGTTTGAGCAGCAATTTGAAACCAGCATTTTTCATGATGTCATAGCTAATGACGTGATTCAATGTGAGCCAGTAAGACCCTCCTCACCCATCCCACTAGGAGGAAATCACAGAAGTTGCCAAATTTCATTTACTTTCCGGAAGAGATACAATGTCCCTACCATATAATTTCATGCTTTAAAAAAAAAAAAAAAGACCAATTTCCAATCATAACTAATTATCTGTATGAATAATGTCTGCTTCTTCAATTTGCTGAAAGCACAGGCATTGTCTGTCATCATTGTAAATATGGACAATGCCTAATCACAGAGCACCACACAAGTAATATGCATCTATCAAGCATTTGTTGAAGCCAAAGTCCATCAGCCCTTCCTCTGAACATCAGAGTGGCGACAAGATAGAAGTTAAGAACTAGGGCCGGGCACGGTGGCTCATGCTTGTAAGCTTCAGCCTATGAAGCAGCTGGGACTAGGACTCGCGGTTCGAGTCCCGCCTGGGGCCTGTAGTGAAACCTAGTTCCAAAACAATAGCTGAGTGTGGTGGTGTGTGCCTGTAATCCCAGCTACCTGGGAAGCTGAAGCTGGGGATTGCTTGAGTCTGTGGTACCCCGGGCAACGAGAGCCTGCGGTTCCACAGGCAAAAATAGTGAGACCTAGCCTCAAAAAAAAAAAAAAAAAGGATAGTTCTTTGAATGTTCACTCAGCGGGATTTGAGAGTTGAAGTCAGTTTTTTCTTAACAAGAACAAACAGAGAGATGCAGCATGCAGAAACCCTGCAGGAGGTGTAGGCGTGTGTGTGTGTGTGTGCATGTGCGTGTGTGTGTGTAATAAATAATACAGAACAATAAAAATCACAAATGAAAGACCAGGATTCCTTAGATGGAAAACAATGCCAGATCAAACATCAGTCACCTTACTACTTCCTTCTGCTCCAGCACAGGGGTGGTTTGCGACCCTTTTCTTCCCTGGTGTTCATGTTCCCTGCTGGCTCAAGATACCTTAACCGAGAGCCTGACACCTGGGTGGTGAATGTTCCATACCATAAAAACCTACCCACATGCACAGTTTTGGTCCCTTCACATAGACTGAAGTTAATGTGGAAATCCCTGGAATGTGACAAACAGGGCTGACTTACTGCTAAATTTCCTGAGCATCTCCCTCATTCCAGTGATGCGGCACAGACTCAGTCTTGTGATGGCGGCCTCTGGACAGTGAAGCAAGAGCGGTTCACTCCTACAAGAGGCAAAGACGGTCACCGTCCCCTCTTCACCGACTGTATAACATGCTGCTCCTTTTACCCCAACAGCAAGGACTCATACCCTCCTGATAACCAATATCATCAGCTCCACATTCCCAACTCTTACAGAACTGGTCACAGTGTGGAAACATACCTTTCCAGTGTTCCTAGCACATCCTAAGGATATAAAAGAAAGAATGTTAGTATCTGTGTGCTTTGACAAAGCAAAGGCTGACACCATTTTTGGTAAAATCCTTGGCACATTTCACAAAACCTGCTTCCTGTGATTTTAGACCACCTTGAGTGGGAGAACAAATATAGGGGAAATCCTCATCTCCTTCTAGGCATGGGCTCTTATTAACATGGGTTATTTCTCACAACGCCTGGCTCTGTCTTTTTCTCATAATCATTGCTATCAGGAGAACCTGCTGCTGACAAGGAAGGCAAATACTGTTCTGATTACTCAGTGTCTTGGTTGTCAGAAATAAGCAAAGGAAAGTGGGCCAGGGAGAGAGGAGGCTCAACCTGTGTCTGGTTGGAGTGGTTGTTTGGAAGGTACTAGATACTGTATTAAACAGTGTTCTGCAGAGATAATCCAGGAAAGAGAGCTGAAGCTGGCTCTGGTTTGCATTGCTTATGTGTCAGTCTGGAGAAGGCAGTGGAAGGGCAGGAAAGCAAAGCAGGTGAGGGCTCCATGCACAGAGTGCCTCAATGCCACATCTGCTAGCCATTTGATTAACAAATTTCCTAAATGTGTAAGTCTGAGGTATTCAAATGCTATACACACCCATTCTGTAAATAACAGTTGCCTACAATACATACCATAACAGTATTTAATTATCAGGTTTTCGTGAAGATTAACTAGAATGTACCCAGCGGGGAGGGGGGGGACGAAGGGCGGAGGGGAGAATGCTCATCAAACTTGTAATTGAAAAGCTGAGTTTGCAGAGAGGAAGCAGCAGCAGAAACAGGAGTCATTGTGGAGCTGGGTGGAGATAGGTGTTCCCCAGGCTTTTCTCTCTGCCTTTTCCAGATGTTCCTTATACTGTAGAGTGTTAACTATTTAAAGAAACTATTTTGAGGTCAGAATTTGATTTTTTAGAAATATAATGATAAATTAGTCTATACAACTTGAATCTTACCAGTTTCTTTGAGTCTTATTTCCATTAATCTCCCCATGACTCTTACCTCTATAGATTCTATAATTGAGCTCTGACATGTGAACTCTATCTGTTCAATCAGTTTGGTTAAACTTCTTATTTGCTGAGTCAACTTGAGCTCATTGTCTCTTAGCTTCTTCATGTTTTCTTTTTCCTCCTTTTCCAGTAACTGGAGCTGTATCTCCTCCTCCTCCTTCAGGAACTGGTGCATTTTTATGTATTCTGACACCACGGTCTGTTTACAAGTCTTTGTCTCTTCCTGCCATTACACACATGCATGTATGCAAATACATGCACACATACACACAAACAAACAATAGGACAAAGTTATAACTGAAACTCCTATGTAAATGTTTAATCCTTACAATGTTCTAGAGTTCTACCATGACAATTCTTAAAACCTAACATATAACATATATTCTATTAACTAGCTGGGTGGATAGTTTTATGTTTTAAATGTAGCAGTAAATAAATCCAGAGTTTCTATTCCCAGGAGACTGCCTTTCTAGTGAATGATAATATGTAGAAATAAATAAAAAGTTCTGACAAGTTCTGATCAGGACTATGAAGAAAAATAAAGCAAAAAATGTGTGCACAAAAAATATGGAAGTATCTTTGTTTATCTAGCAAAAGTAGGCACTGGATAACACTAAGGATAGACAGGTATGCCATAGATACTCTCATTAAGAACTCAGTGTTGCCGGGCACGGTGGCTCGTGCCTGTGAGCTTCAGCCTATGAAGCTGCTGGGGCTAGGAATCACGGTTCGAGGCCTGCCTGGGACCCGTAGCGAGACCTAGTTCCAAAAACCTAGCTGGGCGTGGTGGTGCAAGCCTGTATCCCAGCTCCCTGGGAAGCTGACGCTGGGAATTGCTTGAGTCTGTGGCCCCCCGGGCAATGAGAGCCTGCGGTTCCACGGGCAAAAATAGCGAGACCTGGTCTCAAAAAAAAAAAAAAAAGAACTCAGTGTTTTAGGAAAATCAGATAAACACTTTTTTTAAAATGTCTAACTAAACAGTTTGTTCTTAACTGATCAGCTCAACTTCCCATCTGAGAGTAACCTTGAACATTTGTACATGTGTATTGATTCAAGCAACAGCTTTTGTTCTTGTTTCCCTTTCTATCTTTTCTACTTGCACTTTTTCCCTCTGAAGCATGTGTTATTTATTGATTTTCATCCTATGTCTATAAATGTATGCTATATATATATATATAAAACATAGTTTAAACCATAGCCAGAGTCATAATAAAAGTAACCACAGAATTGTAGAGGTGCAGAAGAAGAAAAGCAACAATCTAGACTAGGAATGGAGATTCTCCATCAAATCTGCTGTAGACATCTTATCAAAGGACATTGTGGGCTGGGCACGGTGGCTCGTGCCTGTAAGCTTCAACCTATGAAGCGGCCGGGGTTAGGGATTGCAGTTCAAGTTCTGCCTGGGGCCCTTAGCGAGACCTAGTTCCAAAAAATAGCTGGGTGTGGGGGCGCGCGCCTGTAATCCCAGCTACCTGGGAAGCTGAAGCTGGGGATTCCTTGAGTCTGTGTTATCCCAGGCAACAAGAGCCTGCGGTTCTATGGGCAAAAATAGCCAGACCTAGTCTTAAAAAAAAAAAAAGAAGAAGGACATTGTGGCAATAGGGAATTCCATGAGCTGAGTCTAGAGATTCCCAGGAGACAGGGGAAGACAGTGCAAAGCAAGGAGACTATTTATAGTAGCACGGGGACTGGAAATAATTCACTCAGCATCTCATCACTACCCCTCATAGAATCACATACAAGATACAAAAACAAACAACAGATGCTTACCGTACACAATATCACTCTCTCTTTCTCATGGGTTAATATAACCTGAGTTTCCTTTCTCTTTTTGTGCAAAAGACTTAGGGTTTCTTGGAGTTTCTCCTGCAATAGAAACAAACTCACTGTGACAAATAAACAGAGAAGCAGGTGACGCAGTGGCCTTATAGACCAAAAGCAACTGAATGACTGGGACCCTAAATCAAAGGGTCCACACCAAGTTTGTAGTCCGGTGCGTGGAGATCAGCACCAAGGTCATCAGTGATAAAGAACGTTGTGGGAGTTAAGTGATGGAATGTGATTTATGCTCTGAGATTGATAGTGAGCGGTCGATCTTACTTTGTGGTGCTCCCCAGCCTCACTTGACAGATACACTCTGTTTCCTCCATGACCTTGAGTTGAGAAAATGTTGAGACCCTTCTCATCATCAGACAACAGCTTAACGTTTGCCAGCATACTGCTACGTTGGCTCTCACTCTGCAACACCTGGTGTCTGAGTTCCTTGCCGATGCTAGCCAGCCTTCCCAAGCGCTCATTGGGCTGGAAATGTGGAGTTTCCAAGGTCCTCCAGCACTCTGGACAAGATAAAGAAGTGCTGTGTTCCTCCCAACTCTTCAGGAGACACACCAGACAAAAGCTGTGCCCACATTCTGTGGTCACTGGGTTGGTGAAATAATCCAAGCAGATGAAACAGGTTAGTTCTTCCCTGAGATTCTCCATCAAATCTGCTGTAGACATCTTCTCAAAGAAGGACATTGTGGCAAAGTCACGTGTCACTTCTAGGTTTAAGAAAGTCCTCTGTGAGGTTTTTATTGTGCTGAGTAACAAATGAGTCCTCAGTTGCTGTGTTGTTTTATCAAGAAACTCCTACTCTTCCTGCGCCTGATTTCACCAATGGACATACTCAACCAACACAAAGCCAATTGTGACTTAATGTGGAATCTCTGTACAATGGGTTCATCATCAACCCTAAACTTTCAAGGGATCATTCACTGTGCAAGTCACCTGCTGGATACGGAAGATATCTACATCGAATGGAGCTCTCGTTTCAAGAGCATGTTATTGTATAAAACAGCACCATGGAAATATTGGAATATATTAGTTTTAATATGGAAGTTTGGGTAACTGGGTGTAGCCCTTACAGAGATTTAACTTGTAATGAACTCTGATAATATCTGAATTGGAAATATGGTTCAAATCATTTGAAAAATTCCACTAGTAAGAATTTTATTGAAAAACTGAAGGAAAACTAGAATTTATATTCCTTTTCTCATTTGGACTTTTGTATGCTTAACTAAAGTTTGAAAAGCATTTGTTCCTTTATCAGGTATTATGTCCTTTTATTTCATTTTAGTCATTCCAACAAAATGAGAATAATTCCATTGATGTGTTCCCTGACTTTAGATACAATGAATTGCCAGAGTTATAGTCATTGCTCTCCGTGGCAGAATACTTTTTTTTTTTTTTTGAGACTAGTTCTTGCTATGTTGCCTGGGTAGTCCTGATCTCGCAGACTCAAGCAATCCCCAGTCTCAGTCTCCCAGGTAGCTGGGATTACAGGCACCTGCCACCACACCCGGCTGCTTTTACAAGACCAGGCCTTGCTATGTTGCCTGGGGTAACCTCAAACCCGTGAACTCAAGTGAGCCCAGGTCTCTTGCCTCCTAGCGCTTGGACTACAGGCACATGCCATCACTCCTGGCTTCAAACCTCATTCTTGTTGGAAGTTACTTCAAAAAGCCATTCACTATGAAGTAGATGAAAATAATTATATTTCAGTTTAAAATTAATCTTGTTCACTTATTTTTTTACTCTTTGACAATGTCTAAACTTCATCTTCTCAACCCCCTTATCAGTTACTACTGAATAGAAATTAAATGTGTAGCCATTATTTTTAGATCTATAAAAAAATAATGTATTCTATGAAGACCTTGTACAAAGACTACTGAAGATAGTGTCAAATCCTATAAATTCACTATGCCAGATTATCATAAATCAGTTCTCATCATTGCCTACCCTTCACTCACTATATGCCAGAAAATGGGACCTTAAAAGCTCTTCTCAGTCTTACCAGTTCCACCCTCCCATTAAACTCATTATACCTTATTTCTATGGTTATCCTGTCATTCTCCAGGTTGGCAGTCTTCCACCAGCCTCCGTTACCTAGGTTATTCCATCAATTTCTTCCTGACATTCATGGTTCCAACTAATCCTTCTTCCCTACTTGTCTCCAACAGGAGAGTGGGTGTTTTCTTATCTTGACTTTTGTAAAAATGACTTTTTTGGCCTGAAATTGTTCTTTCTCCCCCTCCTTCCTCTTAGTCAAATGCATCATTTCAAGGTCACTAATTCAAAATGTTTTAATCTTACAGCATTTGTATATAGCACTTGTAAATTACTGGAATAAAAATTTACACTAAGAAAAGGAAGCAATCATAGAAAATATTAACATTAGTTTAAAGAGGAAGAGGGAACACATCAGTCTGGGTTCAGGAAATCTCTACTTAGAGCTTAGATTACTTCTAGGCTAGTAAATGGGACACTGTTTTAAAATACCGTCAGGCATTAGTGTTAAGTAAGGGTCTTGCAAAATAATACCAGAGACTGCCATTACTAGAAAAAAGATTGATGAACTGCCAACTACAGTCAGTATGTTTTTCCACACAAACTCAGAACTAATCTTTAGCTCCTTCACTAAGAGTCTTAGAACAGTTATAGTACATCACATAAGTCTAGATTCTGACTTAGAATGGGGAGATGGACATTCTAAGTTCAAATCACACCAGTCTATTCCATTCCCATTCCCTCTTCCAAGTAAATTTTCATAAACCTTTAGTACAATAAATAAATCTCATTCATTGGTGACCAGAAATCTTTGCATATAGCAGACTTAATTTATCTATAAATTATTTTTAAATTAACAATAAAAGCGTCTAGTTTATTATAGAATCACAATCTTTTATTTGCCTGGAAGATAAGAAACTATATAATCTAGCCACTTTAAAGAGATGGTGAAGAACATGAAGACAAAATAAGTGGAATGAGTTCCCCTGAATACTTTGCATACAACATGTATCAGATCAGAGCTAAGAAACTGGGTCTCCTACTTCCACGTAATTTTCTTTTGTCAACATACTACACTGCATCTCATTTGCCTTATGCATGAAAATTTCCCATTATCTCAGAGAAATGAATACTGTTCATGTACACGCAGAAGAAAATTGGACAATGGCCATTATGATGTCATATCATGACAGGTACCTGAAATTATTCTGCCACCCTCACTACTGGGAGTACAGGGCACTTTTACCACCTCTCTGAATACAGTTATTAATTCCTAGATGATGAAATTCATAATGTAGACCAGCAAATCCAAGATACATGACACCAACCTTCTCTGCACAGCACTACCATACATAATTTTGGAGACCAGCTACTTACGTAGCTTCTCTTTTGGCCTGTTTCCTTGTGAGGAGGTAACTAGAGCATTACCTCAAGAATATCATGCCACAAATGTCATCTACATGCAACTGGAGCACCCAGAAAAGAAGGGATCTCAAGATATGAGATTAGTTATTGATGAAGGAGACTGGTACCTATCTTTGAACTTGAAAGTCTACTTTTAAAAATGTCACTTTAAGCTGGGCACGGTGACTCGTGCCTGTAAGCTTCAGCCTATGAAGCAGCTGGGGCTAGAGATCCTGGTTCAACTCCCGCTCGGGGCAACACAGCGAGAACTAGTCCCAAAAAATAGCTGGGCGTGGTGGCGCATGCCTGTAATCCCGGCTACCTGGGAAGCTGAGGTTGGGGATTGCTTGAATCTGTGGTAACCCGGGCAACGTGAGCCTGTGGTTCATGTTGGGCAATAAAGTGAGACTTAGTCTAAATAAATAAATAAACAAACAAATAAATAAGTCACTTTAGTGAGGAAAAGATAGATTATTCAGTAAATGGTTTAGGGAAAGTAGGAGTAACCTTCTGGAAAAAAACGAAGTTGGATCTCTACCTAAAAACGTATACCTTATAACATGTATTCCAGGTGTATGTATATGTTTTCCACACTCTAATAATGAATTTCTTTTCATATTATTTCCTTTGTATTACTCTTTCACTTCATTTACTTGCAATTTTTTTTACTTACTCCCACTTTGATCAAGTCTTTATTCAAAATTAAGTGTCCAAGAAGATACTTATCCTTTATAAACAGATTTAAGTTCATGCTGCAGGTTTCTTTGTGGTGGGTTTCTTTTTTGCCAGCTTCTCTTCATGACTTTTTAAAAATTCATTTATCTTTATTTTTAAGAGACTAGATCTCACTATGTTGCCCAGGATTGTCTAGAACCTGCATAATCAAGTGACCCCCAGCCCTCAGCCTCCCAGGTAACTGGGATTACAGGCGTGCACCACCACGCCAGGCTTTCAGTACTGGTTTCTTGGTGGTTGCAACCTGTCTTCCCACTATAAAAGTCTCTTCACACAACAGGCTTCTTTCCATTCTTCCCAACCACAGGCTTCTTGCTGCCACCCCCTTTTCTGATGGCTTCTGGAGCTGCCTCAGACTCATTGCCACAGTTTGTGACTCTTAGCTGCTGAAGCTTGGTTGCCCGTGCTTGTTCTCTGACTGTTGGTTTAGCTTCAGTGTCATTCTCACGTCCTTCCATGGGTTCTCTTTCACAATTTTGCCATGAAACTTTGCGTGCTGCTCAAGGTTCCACAAGTCTCTGGGCTCTGCAAACTTCTGCTCTGAAGGGTCCCAAACCCCTGGTATGCGGGGAGCTTGCAGTTCCTCTTTGGGGAACCCTGTTTCCACAGGTCAGCTGCACTGGGAAGCACTTTCTGTCCCAATGCAGAAACACCCCATGAGCCCAAGTTGCAGAGACCACTTGATGAGTGCTCTCATCAAGCAAAGTGATTCCAGAGATGGATTCGAGGGCCCCAGTGACATGGCCCATTGTCCTCATTTTGTTGCAGGCTCCCCTGCACTAGATGCCAGGATGGGTCTCATCTTGCCCTCATTCTGAACCTTGAATTTCTCTAGGAGCAAACAATCCCCTTTCTTGTAACCTTCAACTTTGTCTTCAACCACCAAAAGACATTCAGGCACTTCTTCAATATGGTGACCATTAGATAGGACCAGTAACCTAAGGTTGAGGTAGCAAGAGTGGAGCATGGAGAGATGACATATTGTTTCTGGTTGGTGCCTAGGGCTCTAGGTTTTGGTTGGTATAAACATATGTCTCTATTTCCAAAACATAACATCCATTTCTAAAAGCAACCTGGTCAGAAGAAAGAGTCCAAACACATTGAAATCTGGCAATGCCATCCACAGATCTGCCAGTACCCCCAAGATTCAGCAGTTTGATGACCTGCTAATTCACTAACAGCGCTGGGTTCTCTGTTGTTTTTGCACAAGTTGGGATGAATTAAGTGAACATTATCTGGTCAAGTGGGAGACTTGAACACAGCAGACAAAGTGATATTTTTTCCAGATGATGCCCCACTCTTAGTAGTGGAGCCCATACAAAGTGGGGGACAGAAGTTCTAGTAACATTATTTAATCTGTATGTGTATTTATTCTAGATTTCACTCAAAATCTATTTAGCAAGGAAGGAGCATATCCGTTCAACATGTGACCAACTATTGTATCTAAAGAATGAAGCATATTTTAATTGACAACATGGTAGAAATTTAATAAGGGTTACTTAAATAAAGCTTTTTAAAGCATGCTTCAGAACTTAGACATTACTAAGGAAAAGAGTAAGAATTCAAATAACTAAAATTAAGAAATCCTAAGTAACAACTTAACCAAATTATGTTTAAATGACAATCTAGGAAAGAATTTGTAGTATGAGCATAAAATACCTGATCTTGAACTATAAAGAGGTTTACATGAATGCATACTTAAAAATAGTAGCTCTGATATAAAACAGTCCTTTTCAAAATAACAGATCCATTTGTATCCACCAAGACATCCATTTTATGATATCAAGTTTTTGCATTGTAAAACAATTTACGTATAAAAAATTAAATTCACATTATATTTTTTTCTTGAAAAATAAGTCCATGCAATAGCTGCTGATAATAATATGTATGTACATGAAGGTATAGAAAAAGTAAGCATTTCATGCCTATGACACAAAAAGGCACAGGTGGTAGCAAGAGCAAATACAGACAAGTGGGACTACAACTAGAAAATTTCACATTGCAAAGGAAATAATATATTTCAAGTGAAAATTCTAAGCTGGGGGTGGTGGCGAGCGCCTGTTGTCCAACACTGGGAAGCAAGAGGCTTGGGATTGCTTGAGTTCATGAGTTTGAGACTACCCCGGGCAACATAGTGAGACCTGGTCTGAAAAAAGCAGCCGGGCACCATGACGGGCACCTATAATCCCAGCTACCTGGGAGTCTGAGGTTTGGAGATCACTTGAATCCACTGTGCTCCGGGCAACTTGAGTCTTCGGTATCCTGAGCAACATAGGGAGACCTAGTCTCAAAAAAAAAAAAAAAAAAAATTCTATATGGTAGCATTCTTTTTTATCTCAGAAATATTAGAAGACCTAATCATCTTGAAAGCGCTCACCTTTATTCTTCTTTATGGGGGGCACATCAGTCTTACCAGCAAGGTTCGGTGGCCTGCACTGTGAGGGCAGAGACCAGGTGTTGTAAATTCACAGCATCAGAAGTTGTAAACTAACTCCTGCTGAGTTGCCAAAGTCACAAAGAGGTGCTTTTTGAACTTTGATAACTTATGTATCAGGAGAATTTAAGTTGAGGTGTTTGCTGTCTGTTTTTGTGGCAAATGAACCCTTTATTGTTCATTCCTTTGCTGTAAGAAAAGGTAACTGTTGAAAGCTTACTTGTTCCAGGCTTCACCCGAGGGACTGTCTCTTAGATAAACCGAAAGTTAAAAGGAAATAACATGAATTGAGAAACCTAAGTAGCAGTTGAAACAAATATTGACTAAAAAAATTTAAAAAACAATATCTTAATTTAGAAAGGACTAGTAAGAAAAATGATTTCTCTAATTTCTCTCCCTTTTTAATGAGGAGTGTGGAATTTGAGATTGGGGACAATTTGAATTACTACCATGTGGATTGGATTAAGTACTGGTAAAAGATAATCGATTTTTTTAAATTTAATTTAATTTTTTTTAATTTGTATCTATATTTATATTACATTATTGCATTATTATGTACCCCAGGGCTTTCCCACTTCACTAACACTTGTTAAGCATCCTGACATCCTGATCTTTTGTGCTCTTCACCTCCCCCTCCCCCATCCCCCATATCCCCACTCCCTACCCCCCTTCTTCCCCTTCCTCCTCTCACGCCATTGGTCAGTCCCATTGGTTGTTTTTATTTTTTCTTATTTGTTTGTTTGTTTTTCCCTATGTCCATCATATAAGTGAGACCATCCTGTATTTCTCTTTTTCTTTTTGGCTTATTTCTGCTAATATGAGTCTTTCTAGTTCCATCTAGGTTGCTGCGAATGACATGTGTTTGTCCTAAGATAATAGATTTCTTTAAAAAAAAATCTGAAGAATACGAAGGTTACTCTTTCTGTATCTTGCTTCTATCACAAACCTATCACTTAATTCTGCAGGAATTACTAAACATCTTTCCAGCCTTAGTGGTAGATTAAAGAAACATAAGTAATCATCCCACATTAGACTAATTTTTATAGATAAGTAGCGCATGCTTAAGTGTATGCACAGTACTTCCTCATCTTTTTAAAATAAAAGTGCACTTTTTGCCATTCTTAAGGCTACCTTGACTTTCATGAGATTCTCACTTCTTACCATAAATCAGTATCTTGCGGGAAAAAGCATGAGACTACTAATAAGAACAGTGAGTTCTGACTCCGTGCTGGGCACCATTCTCAAACTTTCAAATATTTGTAGCTATTAGTTCTAACACCATTTGCAGTTGAGAAAACACACTTCAGTTGTAAAATTTACCCGAGATGCCCAAAAGTGAATTAATCACAGAAGCCATGATATTATCCACAAGCTTATGCTGCCATTATCACAGGAGTGAGTGAATCAGAAACAGTAAACTCAAGGAGTTCACAACTGTGGCCAAAAATAGTGTGTAGGAATCCAGTCTTGTCAAGCACTGAGGCAGATGAGGTTGTCAACCCCCTTCTCCAACTACCCACTGGTAATGGGCTCCAGATACTGCCAGGTGGCGCTCCTCCCATGGTTATAGTCTGCAGACACCCATGTGAAGGTCGGAAGAGAGTAACTGTAGGTAAATAAGTTTACAACACAGCTTTGAAAAGAAGAAATCATAGAAAAAACCCTCCATGACATTGAGTTAGGGACATCTTTGGGGACTCTGACATCAAGGAAAACAAAAGCAAAAATAAATGAGATTACATTAAACTAAAACACTTCTAAATACAGCAAAAGAAACTAGCAGTAAAATAATACACTCTACTGCATGGGAGAAAATATTAGCACATCATACATTCAACAAAGGATTAATATCCTTGATCCATCAAGAACTAACACAACTCAACAAAAAGAATACTAAAAACTGGATCAAAATATGAACAGAAGAGCTTTTTTCCGAAGAAGACATGCATAAGATCTATCAGGCAATTGAAAACATGTCCATCATCACTGTAGAATAAATGAGTTAATCAGGCTTTTTACACAACTAGCCTGTGTGGTTACCACTGCAGCCCTGTTAATGCAGAAGGTGCTTGGGAACATGGGCACAGGGTGTACGCAGTGTAATTGTGGGCACCTGGGCACAGAGAGCATGGGCATGTGCATGTGTCGGTGGGCACACCCTAGCCAAACAGCAAGGATAAAGACAGTGGTAGCAGCACAAGCAATACTACCACTACTGCCGGGCACGGTGGGTGGCTCGTGCCCTTAGTAAGCTTCAGCCTATGAAGCGGCCAGGGCTAGGGATTGCGGTTCGAGTCCTGCCGGGGGCCCAAAGCAAGACCTAGTTCCAAAAAAATAGCTGGGCGTGGTGGCATGCACCTATAATCCCAGCTACCTGGGAAGCTGAGGCTGGGGATTGCTTGAGTCTGTGGTACCCTGGGCAACGTGAGCCTGTGGTTCCACGGGCAAAAATAGCTAGACCTAGTCTCAAAAACAAAAATACTACCACTACTACCAGTCAACAATGATGAAGACAACAAGTTGCAGAAGAAGCTAGAGAAAAACCTGACTCCTTGCCTGCCAGCTTGCCATACAATTGACCTGGTGTTCTTGCCTGGTGTGCCTGTGTACCTGGTTCCCTCAGAGCATTAAAACACGTAAAACCCACTGAGGGGTCCAGGACTTCATCCATCTGTTCAAATCGATGATAATGAACCTGCCCAGAGTACTGCAATCACTTGTCATGGGGGGGGGGGGAATCATAATTCCATACCATTTCACACCTGTGAGAATGGTTCCTGATCAAAAAAGTCAGGGACAACAAATGCTGAAAGGATGCTAAGAAAAAGGGACCCTCTCACACTGTGAAGTAGAATAGAGGTTCCTCAAAATATTACAGATATATCTACCATGTTACCCAGCAATTTCACTCCTCAGTATATACTCAAGCATGCAAAAGCACTAATTCAAAGGAACAGATGCACTCTTGTGCTCATTGCAGCAATATTCACAATAGCCAGATTGTGGAAACAAACTAAGTGCCCAAGAGCAAAAAAGTGAATTAAGAAGATGCCGTATATAGACACAATAGACTACCACTCTGCTATTAAAAAAAAAAAAAAAAAAAAGGTGAACTCTTGCCATTCTGACACGGATGGAGTTGGAGGGCATTATGCTATGTGAAATAAGTGGGAAGGAGAAAGACAAATATCAGATGAATTCACTAGTATGTGGAATATAGAGAAACAAAACAAAACCAAAACACATCCTAGAAATAGAAGTGCAGAATTGAAATTACTAGACTAAGTCTCAAATTGAAGTTACTAGAAGTTACTAGATGGATCCATACCAAATGGGGGAGGGGCCAATAATTTGTGGTAAAGAACTGTGGGTGCTTTATTGGTAGGTGTGGTGTGGTGACATAACTAAGGAGGTATGAAACTATTCCCCTAAATCATTAAAGTATTGTAAATTAATGTTACCTCAATAAATAAAAATATTTTTTAAAAGTGATGTTATTCAGGAGACAGAAACTTATAAATAAAAGTGTGATAAGCCCGTCACGGTGGCGCGTGCCTGTAGGCGGCAGCCCAGGAAGCCACGGTGGGGACCAGGGATGGCGGTTCGAGCCCCGCTGTTTTGGAACAGCGAGACCTAGTTCCAAAAAAATAGCTGGACGTGGTGGCGCACACCTGTAATCCCAGCTATCTGGGAAGCTGAGGTTGGGGATTGCTTGAGTCCATGGTACCCCAAGTAACGTGAACCTGCGGTTCCACAGGCAAAAATAGTGAGACCTAGTCTCAACAACAACAACAAAACGTGTGATATTTAAGAACTTCAGTTTATCATCTATATTTGCTTAATTTATCAAAGCATTATAGATTAACTTTTTTTTTTTTTTATACTAGGTCTCGCTATTTTGCCCGGGGAACCGCAGGCTCACGTTGTCCGGGATACCCCAGATTCAAGCGATCCACAGCCTCAGCCTCCCAGGTAGCTAGGATTACAAGCATGCGTCACCACGCCCAGCTATCTTTTGGACTAGGTCTCCCTATGTTGGCCTGGCGTGTCTCCAACCCGCAGACTCAAGTGATTCCTAGTCTCGGCCTCGCAGTGCTTCGTAGGCTGCAATTAAAGGCATGCGCCACCGTGCACGGTCTAGATTATTAATAATTACCTCTTGACTACATATAATGGCTTGTTTTTGCAATTGGGACCACAAATAAGGTCTTTTGAGTGGCAAAATTTGCTAGAATTATTTAACAAGACTAAACTAACTAAAAGTTTCAGACATAATTTAGTTTCGTAAATGCAAAACTTCCAAATAGTCTAGAGAGCCTTGAGGCAACCCCTACTTCTAAATCCATAAGTTATATAGGAAAGACAATGGAGTCATGGAAAAACCCTAAGGAGTTTGAAAGAAAAGAAGAGCAAGCACATCTAGTCAACTTGAAGCACAGAGTGTTTATTTCTACTTGATCAGTTTTCCCTTCAAACCCCCAGTCATCTTATAGAAGACTACCTTCCCTAAGGCTTTCCTAAACTTTCGTTTTCCAACAATGATTGCCTTAGGAATTTAGTCTTAGGGTCCAAGAGATTAATGAAAGATACCTCAGGGGGTAAAAGGGATCTCTCTTTTCTATGCACTTCCTCCACCACTACCACCCCCACACTCACTTCCTGCCTTCTCAGCTGGAGCTTCCTCAGGGAAGCCTTTTCAACCCCCCCTCCATAATTAACTTCCTCCTCTCATACAACTCAGTCCTTTGTACCTCTTTTCTCACCTTATCAGTGACAGGATTTTTTTTTTTTTTAATTCATCTATTAGGCTGTTGCTTTAAGATGGTGACCCACTGGAACAAACAGACTTTAATATAACAGAACACAAAGCTCATGAAACACATCTAGCTTTACCTTGAGAACCGTATTTCATGTTTTTAAAATGCTTTCATGTTTTTAACTCTGGTTGTGATTCACTAAACTGATACAGCACTGATGACAGTGAGAACCATGTACTTTTCTCACACCATTGCATTCTAACAGCATATGGAGACAAGTCAAATAGTTGTTGGATAAACAAATGGCAGGATGAGAAGCTCAGCTTTAAGCTGTATTTTGTGGTTCTATGTTAAACTCCTTTTGAGAAAGGATTTCACTTTTTAATGTAGAAAACCACTAATAAGAATACAAACTTGTTATAGGATGCATCACTGACTTGTTACTATGGAATCACAGTGGATCATTAACAATCAAAGCTGATGACGTAAGTGATGTCTTAATGTGTGTGTGGAGGGGAAACCTAGGTGTCTTCTCAAAATTCTGCCTATCACAACCTGCGTTCAAGTCTATACCTGATTTGGTGTAGGGTTTAGCATTGAAGTTCAACAAAAGAAAACAATAGGAAAAATATTTTCATGGTATTAGCAAAACAGAGCAACCTGTCTGTGTTCACAAAATATTAATTTTGCCAGGGTAGTTTGGAGAGACAGCCTACGTCTTGAGGCTGAGAGAACTTTGAGGTGAGGCTCAGCAATGGTGAAATGGAGTTGTCCTTAGAACGCTTCAGTTACATCACTTTATTACTTCTCCAAAAAGTTTATAGATAGGATTAAGAGCAAGTGAGAATGTTGCTGACATTAAAGCATAGATATAAATACTGGTTTCTTTCTAGTCTCTGTTTTTCCAGGAACTGTCAGTTTTGAGAGAATTCTTTTGGTTTGCAGCATACAGATACATTGTCATCTTTTTTTTTTTTTTTAAACCTTAACGTTAAAAGAGTCTGGAAAGCAGTGAGAATCTGAGTTGTTCACCATTTTGCCTTGCTTAACACTTAAGCACAACCTCCCTAGCCCCATTTCCTTTCTCCATTTACCAAATACCCTCAAAAAAAATTAACTGTAAATCCCATATTAAGCTGTTCATATTATTGTTGAATAAGTCTAGCCGAATAAGTCTTGGAGACTGAACTCAGACTGGAAACTGAACTCTGCTCCCTCACCTCTGGTGGAAGGGGTTGATGCCTGTGCTGTTCCTTGATCTCAACTCTACCTTGATGTCCTGAGCAAGGAGGCTGCTGGGAAGAAAACAAAACTGAGTGATCATTTTGTGAAACTTTAAAAGGCAATGATGCACATGGATGGTCTGTTACAGCCCCCAGCTCTTTCTCCACCCCCTCCTGTACCCCCACCCCCACTCCCTCTCCCCTCATCTCTCCTCCTTCCCTTTCCTTCTTTTTAAATAAGCACACATCCTGGTCCTGAAAGAGGTCCTTAAGAGCATAAGAATTTAAAGTGAATAAGCATTCTTTTTGTATTCCTTGTTTAACATAAAGGTATAAAGACACACTTCCTCCTATCTGGTGATCACAGGCAGCAAGTAGATGACCTGAAAACATTTCTCCTTCCTGAGTAAGAACTTATATGATAGAAACCTTCAAGTTTTAAGAAAAATATCCCATTAATAATAGTATTTTTTTCTCAATCGCAATTAGTTACCACTACATAAGTTTATTATTCAAAAAAAAGAAATTAGAGAAGCTTAAAAGTGTTCTTACCCATTCCCTGATTCAACCCTACCACTGCTTCTGTCATCCTAGTTACATACTACCTTACTTAGGGAGGCAATTCTCTTCACAGTTGAATCCACAAGTAACAAATGCGACCTCATTTGGCACCAGGTATGTATATCCCACCCAGAAACTCATATACAGGAGCAGCCACCCGAAAACATATCTTCCAGGTAAAATGTTGATTGCAGGGAAGAGCAATGAAGGCTGGATGGAGGCTGCTTTTCATGTCTGTATCTTAACTCCTCTCTTTCCATTCCAAGAAGCCCTAATCCCCTTATCACTTTTCCTCCAGAGAAGGCACAGTACCTTTGTTTTCCCCATTAAGTATTTTAACTGGATTTCCCTTCCTTGCCTAACCTCCCTTGTCCTAGCTAAACTATTTAAGATAACATCTAAAGCCTTGTGAGTTACTCAGTCACACTGGGTCTCTCCCATATATACAAACACACACAGGAGGTATACATGTTATTAAGCTTTCCAATGACTTTTTCTCTTATCAGTCTGTCTGATGCTTGCTTATTTAACAGACTAGGAGAATGCAGAGGGGTATGGGATGATTTCCTTTGCTCCCTGGTACTATGTGTTATGCAGGGATAAGGGGTGAGAAATATGTGATTGACATATGTAATAGGATTATTAAATATTCCTGAACTAAACTGTGGGAACCATAATTCACTGATGACTTTGTTCTTTAACAGCAGGGAGAAAAATGTCATGTCTTAGGAATGTTTTTTAATCAAGAACTTTACTACCCCAAATACTTGTGTTTCCTATAATGTTGCTGCTTGAGGCCTATAAAAGTGGGTGAGAAATCAGCTTTAAGCTGTACCTATGTTAAACTTCCTTTTAGCTCATGATAAATTATAATGCAAATTTGAGGCATTTTATAAAATGGCAAAGCATTTGGTTAGCACTTCATAGAGGTAAAGAAGAATGGGGAGAGTGGTCCCTGACAGGCTATCATTCAAATTCTGGTCTGTCATTTTCTGCATAAGTGCTGTGGGCACCTTACTTTAACCACCTAAATCATCAACTTGAAATGTAAAGTGTGTTCTGAAGTCCCGTGCCTCATGGGATTGTGGGTTATATAAGGACTTAAAAAGGGTACACTGTACAGTGTTATTTCTACATTTATCATGTTAATCTTTCAGAATAATTTACTATTTACTTAACAGTTAAGATGGACTTGAAGAAACACTAAGACAAAAATATTTGGTTGCTTGATGTTTTTGGATTTCGATTCAGAAATGATGTTTTCCTGTCAAAAGGAAAACAATTGTGAAAGCGCAGGCTGATGAGAATAAGCGACAAATTTGATAAAAACTTTACTTAAGTTGATGGCACCAAGAGAAAGCATTGGATAGTAAAAAGAAATCAGAGTAGAAATGGAGGCTGCGCTGGAAGAGGGGAGGGAGTGAATATGATCTATTTTAAGGAGACTGGGCCTGGGATTTAAGAGAGACTGCAAGTAGGGAGTGTTGTTTGAGATCAAGGAAATGACGTGCTTAAGATTCCATAGGGTAAAACCAGGATTTGCAAGTTCAGATAGCAAGTAGAATTTCCTCCTGGTCTGACTGTTTAAAAAAAGTAAAAAATCTGAATTTTGTTTAGCAGGGGATTGAGTGCTAAGAACATTTTCCAAAGACTGAACTATAAAACACGGGAAGCTGTGCAGATTTTCTGTCTACCGAGGCCAACTAGGGTGTAATTGTCCCCTGGCCTCCCATCTAGGACATATTCCTCAAACAGGCAGTTATTCCTACTCAAGATTTTTCCTACCTACAAATATTGCAAAAAGTCCCTTCAGCGAATTTTCTGGAAACAATGAAACCAGACAATATTCTTTACTGAAAATACTTAGTGGACTGAAATGAAATGCAGACTCTAGGAAGAAAAGACAATGGGTTCTAGGGAAATGCAGAAGGAATTCTTCTTGTGAAATTGTTAACATACAAGAAGTTCCTTTTAAAAAGTACATAACAAACACTGTGGTACCTAAAGCTTAGGTTATATGACAAAGAACAAATATCCTCTCAAACTTGAAACCAAGGTCACTGGCTATTCATTAGAAATGTAAATTAAGACCCCACACCCAGCAAATCAGAGCCTCCAGGGTGAGGTCCAGAAACCTGTTGTCGAAACTCAAAAGATCTTAAGAGAAGTTTTGTAACTACTCTTAGACTTACTGTATGCTGCATGCACATGATTTGAAAGTTACTTATCTGAATGGATAAAGCCTCTTTCATCTGCATTATTGTGGCTGTTTTATCTAAATGAAATACCGAGGATTGTAAAAACAAAAAAGGTAACCTTTTCTATCATTTGTCTATTTATGGTTTTCTTTAAAATTTCTATTTTTGTAGGTGTTCTTTAAATATCTAGACTTGATCTTGACATCTTTGGAGATCTTTCTACATACCTTTTTGTTTGTTTGTTTGTTTTTAGTGATTGGAAAATTCCCAAGTAAATCTATTTATATATAAAACCAGATTTTAAAAAATACATGATAATCAGTGGAAGGTATTTCCAATTGGGTGGTTACAGAAAGGCCTCTCTAAGGCAGTGACCTTTGAGCCAAAACTTGAAGAAAGTTAGAATTGCAAAATCTGAGAGAAAAACTTTGCCAGCTGAGGGAGCAGAAATGTCACAGATGAATTTATCATAATTGGAATTGCCAATCATTTGGGGAAAACTATAGATGAGATTGGATATAGAGGGGCCAGGTGATCTAGAACTTGGTTAGAGATTTGGATTTTATCCTAAGTGCAATAAGGTATTATTAGAAACCTGATTTAGCTTTTAAAATAAAATCCTGGCTGTGAGCTGAGAGGAATTGGAGACGAGAGGGAATGGACAGAACTAGCTGAGGTAATAAAATGATGGTGGTTTAAACTGCTTTTAAATGGATGACTTTTAAAGTGAATTGGGAGAAGAAAAGTATTGGTTTGAATAGAGAACAGTGTTCTGGGTATGTTAATTTGGGGTGCTTATTGTACATTTAATTGCAAATGAGTTGGAAGTTCTGTGGCAGGCTAGAAGAAATTGAGAGTGGTATTTAAATTTGTGGAAATAAATGAAATTACTTAGGATGATATTGTAAAACTCGGAAACGAACTATCAATGAACCTTGAAGCATCCCAGAACTTAGAGATTCAGGAAGACGTGAAGCCATAAAAGAATACTGAGAAATAGACCAGTAAAGTAGAAAGAAAACTAGATACAGTATAATCTTGTTAGCAAAGAGAAGAAAGCATTCCAATAGTAGATCTTGTCAAATGTGATAACTACTACTTAGAGCCATACTAATTGAAAGCTAGGAGTGACTACTGAATTTATAAATTCTTTCATTTTTGTGACTGATTCGTCTTTTCAGTTGAATTCTATAGGCTGTGTTAATAGAGGGTAGACACAGTGAATAACAAGGGGATTGAAGGACGCAGCAAAATAGAATTGGAGCAAATTCTAAGACAAGTGACTAGAAGAAAGGAAATATATGCAATCATTGTCTAACAAGAGAATTATTTTCTCACTGTGTTACCGGGGGAGGGAAATACCCCTTTTAATTTTAATTATTGAGGGTTTATTTTTTTAACCCGCGCACAAGCAGCTACCTAGAAATTAAGCATTTGTTATGAGTGTAAGCAAGTGGTTTGTTCGCAAAATAGGAAAAGATAGACTAAAAGAGTTTTGATAGTTTAGACTCTTAACTAGTGTCCGGAAAAGAAAGGAACCCCGCTTTTGCTTCAGTTACTGTAGCCGGTATGTTCCGAAACTAACACAAGGTTTAGCTTGGCCTTTCCCGTTCTGCCTCTTGTTCTCCTCTCGGCTGTCAGGGCAGTTTAGCAGTTTGTGATGAACTCCTCTTCTTCACCTTTATTTAGCTCCCCGATTTTTGACGACTGCAAGGCTGGGAGCCCCAAAAGTTTTAACAGCTCCCGGGTTCTTCTTTTCGAAGCAAACTGGTTGCTCCTCCAAAATTCTCCATCCCTTTATTTCTGCACCTTTCTCTTTTATCCCCTTTACCTTGCTCCCCCACCCATCATGAATGGTGATGATGGGATTATCATCTGCATTCTGGCTTGGAGCAGTTAAGATTTTTTTCCCTCCGAGTTTTAGAACAGTAGCTCAGGGTGTTAAATTAGCATAACAATGCTGACCTAGCCCTACTTAAAAAAGATTAATCTGGCTTCAGGTCACTGTAAACCTTTACCTCTTAAACTGAGGCAATGGTGAAGCTCAAGTTCTACCAACAGACAACACTGCCTTATTGGGGTACCGGCTTTCTTACAACACAGCCCCCCAAAAGCCTCTCTCTCTTCCACCCAATTTAATTGTGTATCACTTAACATTGAGGAAAAAAGACTGAAAACCTGGTGAAAGAAAATGGATAAAAGAGTTAAACATGGTTTTTTAAAAAAATGAAAAAAGACTTAATGAAAAAAAAATTGTCTTCCCACGAAATATAGTTAGAAGAGTGTTCCTGTAACTCTCATTCAGATTCAGATAATGATTTTTTTTTCTTTCTGAAATCTTATCATGGGACATTTTTGTCCTGTTATCTTAAAATCACCGATCTTAAATATTAAATCTGCTTGCATAATCTTGTAACATCAAGCGTTGGTCTCTTAGAAAGTATTTGTTTGGAGCTTGCAGATTTTTCAAATGTTGACACATTCATCATACAATATAAAAAAATTCATTTGTTAGTATCATCACTAGTTTCACTAGAGAAGAAACTCTGGAAGTATTGTGGAAAGTGTCAAGCTTACAATAGAGGATACTATTTTCCAAAACTGATTATTTGCTTAAAAGCTTAACTTTTGTTGTTGGCATATTCAGTGGTTCCCTCTAACTGACTGTTGTTTTGTTGGTATTTGAGAAAATGTCTTCCAATTTACCCATCTAATTAGTTTGTTTCATTTGTTCTTTCAATTTAAAATATTTTATGAAAAAAATGTTGACTGTAATTGCAACTCAAACTTTTCTTGAGACAACCATTGTATTTCCACATGCGGCATAAATGCTTTATGCATTCTTTCCATTTTTATCATCCAGAATATTAAATAACCCTGCACTCTAGGGCTAAAGTTTAATATTTTACTATTACATCAGGACACGAAACAATCTTAGAACAAGCCTCCCTCAAAAAAAAAGTGAATGCAAGAATGGTTTTTTTCTTTTTTCTTTTTTTAAGTAGAATAAATGGCTGCAGTGCTGTTTAAGGTTATTTCCTTGGTTAATGGTCAGAAGTCAGCAGTTTTATTTACTCTTAGCGCAAGTGTCAGCACAGTGAAAAAGACAAATCAAGTCTCGGAAACAACACTTTGGAAACTGCTGATTAATTTTAAGTATTCCACAGCAGTTATTGGGCAGTACAGGCAAGTATTTCTGGCCAACATCAGGGGTCTGAATCAACACCCTGATGATAGTAAAAGAACTTTCACATCTTCTCCTTATCCCTGGTAGCACTGTAACCTGAAGCACTGTAACCTGGTAGCACTGTAATTCTGAAGCACTATAACCACACAACTCCTTTCACCAGACACTTGTAAACCTCATCTTAAAATAGGTAATAGATACTGTATATCATCACAATGAAAACTAAAACAATTGTGTGCTGGGCATCAGGCAATCACTGCTGGCAGGCAGAGTCCTTTATTTCACAAGTTTAAAGAAAAGTTTTAATTTACATTTCTCAGCAAACCCAATATTTAGAAGCTTAATCAGCAGCCTCAAGTTAAAAACTTAAAAGGTGCCGGACACGCGGGCTCATGCCTGTAAGCTTCAGCCTATGAAGCGGCCGGGTTTAGGGATGGCGGTTGGAGTCCCGCCTGGGGTCCAAAGCGAGACCTAGTTCCAAAAAATAAAAAAAAAAATTAGCTGGGCCTGTAATCCCAGCTACCTGGGAAGCTGAGGCTGGGGATTGCTTGAGTCTGTGGTACCCCGGGCAACGTGAGAACGTGAGCCTGCAGTTCCACGGGCAAAAATTGCGAGACTACTCTTTAAAAAAAAAAAAAAAAGCTTAAGAGGCAATCCCATTCAGAGTGCGAGGGGGGAGCGTTACATGTTTTATATGAAACATAAAGTCAAGTTCTACTTTATTCGATAAAAAACTGATAGTAGAAATATGATTGTATTTTTTTAAGACAACCTAATACCATGTAAGACTAAATTTAACCCCCCAAAATCTTTCCTGAAATTGACTATCATGAAGAAGCAGTGAGCATAGTCAGCCACAATCTCTCCTGGTCAGGCAACCTCCACCCACCACCCTACCTGCAACTGAGATCTTCACTGACTTCGGAACATGGAAGGGAGGCCAATCTCAGGGTGTCTGTCCAAATCACTCCAAGTTCAGCTCTGCACATGGGTGCTCCTGGAAGGAATGGGAACTCAGACAAGGTTCAAAATATCGTCCTTCAGCTATTCCGCTGCACACAGTACGGACAATGGTAGAACCTTTCTTCTGTTTTTATTTATACTATTTTATTTTGTTCTTTAGGTTACAACCTCTGTGTTATTTTTTCCCCCTCCCTCCTCTGGTGCCCCTTCTAGTCTCTCAAACCCCACTCTTTGTTGTTTATTAGCTGTGCTAAGTCCATTAGTCTCTTTTCTATGTTAGTGTGTTTTCTCTGGGTGAACCGCTTTCAATCTGAGCACCTGATTATTTTTGCGTGGTTCTTCCCCTCTGTGCTCTCTCCAGCTCCTTGGCTTGCTCCACTTTGGACACCCCCAAGAAAGCTTCGCAGACACTTTTGGTGTCGTCGTCCCCCCCCCCCACCCCACCCCGGAGCTTGGGCTGCCAGTGCCCCTGCTGTGCACCTCTGGAGGCTGACTATGGGAGCCCGTGGAAGTCCCATAGGCTTCCTCCAGAGGCAGTGCCAGAGGCAGTGCCGGGACTCCTGCATATATTGGCAATTGAAGGGCTGGGACATTGCCTCCCTAAGACTAACCCCAGCCTTCGCCTCTAGTGCAACCCACCTGGAAACTGCAGCTTTCTATGTACCCTAACAAAAAATAGCAGTCGTCTTATACTTAAGGTTAATCAACTTGAGAGTTATCAGAATATTTTGCATATCTTCAATTAGAAATTAAAGGCCAGGCATGAGGCGCGCGTCTTTAATCCCAACCTCGGAAAGCCGAGGCTAGGAACCACTTGAGTCCATGGGGTCGAGACTACCCTGGGCAACATAGCGAGACCTAGTCTCAAAAAATCGCCCGGCGTGGTGGCACGCGCTGTAATCCCAGCTACCTGGGAGGCTGAGGCTGGGGATAGGTAGAGTCCGTGGACTATACCAGGAAACATAGGGAGACCTAGTTACTAAAAAAAAAAAAAAAAAAAGAAAAAGAAAAGAAAAAAGAAATTAAAGGATAGAAGGGCTAGTTGTTGGCAAAGAAAGTTGGGGTGGACTGAATTTGAGAGGTGGAAGAAGCTAGTAACAGAAATAGTGGCAGTTTGGCAATTCTGAGATCTGAAGGGTGGAGTCCTTACAAAAGATACTGTCAAAAGAGATTGTTAGGTGGAATGGAGACGAACAAGGACAGGATTTTAAGAAACTAGCTCTGAGTAGTAGGGTGCCACCCACTAGAGAAAGGGTAAGAGAGAAGACTAAGGAATTTTTCATTGGGGAAGCATCCCAAATTCAATTGGTAATACATTCTAATAATATAATTAATGCTGCAGCTCGCTCCTACCTACCTCGCTCCCTTTCCTTTTTCTGTTTTCCTTAATAAATTTGCCAATTGCTGTCGGAAAAAATATGTAAAGTTTCTTGAGAAAAAATTAGAATTGTTGCTCAAAGGTAATCAGACTGGCCCAGAATAGAGATACAGACTATAAACTGTCTTCTTAGAAAAGGTAGGGTGAGGGTATATAGCTTCCTTTTAATATTATTTTTGCAAAGGTTTTATTTCTTTGCGGAGGGTCTTTTTTTTTTTTGAGACTAGGTCTTGCTATTTTTTCCCGTGGAACCTCAGGCTCTCGTTGCCCGGGGTACCACAGACTCAAGCAATCCCCAGCCTCAGCTTCCCAGGTAACTGGGATTACAGGCACGCACCACCATGCCCAGCTATTTTTTTTTTTGGAACTAGGTCTCGCTACGGGCCCCAGGTGGGACTCAAACCGCGATCCCTAGCCCCGGCCGCTTCATAGGCTGAAGCTTACAAGCACGAGCCACCGTGCCCGGCCTGTTGTTGTTTGTTTTTAATCAACCTGTGTCCTTCCTACCTACCAATACTAGCTACTTGATAAAACCCATTTGCTATGGACTTAAAAGGCAAAATTTGGTGCGCCTTACTCTGGGGCGCATGCGCACTTACCAGCCTACCCACTGATGCCTTTTTAAATATGGCATCCAAATACATTTCTCACTTAAGGAGGCACTAAAGAGACACTTGTTTTCTGGCTCATGCAAGCGCTGGAAAAGTAGTGATTCCTTAAATTAGTGCCCAGCCTGCCTGATCCTGGCTTTCCGAGCCCCAGGCTTTCCCGAGCCCCATTTCCGGAAGTTCCTCCAGAGCTCCATAATGCTGTAAACCTAGGTGCATCTTGCAGGGTAGGTGAGTTCTTTTCTCACTTATAACTAATTTTCTCCCAGTTGCTCGGAATTCTCAAAAAACGTGAGAGAGCGAGTCTCACCTTAGAACACTGCGGTAAGTAAATCATTGTCTTCCCCCTCCTCAACAAGGTGGTTGCTGAAAAAAATTTTTTATATATTTTTTTAATTTTTTAATTTTTTTTGAAACTAGGTCTCGTTATTTTTGCCCATGAACCCTCAGGCTCACATTGCCCATGATATCATGGACTCAAGCAATCCCCGGCCTCAGCTTCCCAGGTAACTAGGATTACAGGCGCGCACCACCACGCCCAGCTATTTTTTTTGAGACTAGGTCTTGCTGTGTTGCCCCCGGCAGGACACAAACCACGATCACCAGACCCAGCCACGACTCCATAAGCTGCCACCGTGCCCAGCTTGAAAAATTTCTCAACATGAAGGCGGCAGATATAACGCTTTCCTATCCCGACCACTTGGACTGCAGCCTTGGGTCTTTAATGTTTGACTGTGGACACCACGCTGACTGAAGTGTCTGCTTCAAACTGAGGAAGCCCACCACTCTTTTTCTGTATCCAGGGAAGTATTCATTAGAAACTGCCCTGTCTTCTACTAGCGACCAGCCGGGATGTTCAAAAGATTCAGATCCCAGTTGCAGCAAAAAACCCCAGAAGATGCCTACTGTGAGAAACACCGGGAGCTTCTGCAGCTCTTCTGTGATGATGACCAAGTACCACTTTGTGGCAAGTGCTTCCAGTCCCAGGAGCACAAGTATCACATGGTGTCCGGCATCAGAGAGGCTGCTGAAAAGTACGGGGTAAGCATCCCACAGATCCCAGTATACTTGACTTCTCCTTTTTAGTAACTTCCTTATTGAGGAAAGAGATCTCTAATTGAGGAAAGAGATCTTTACAATCTCCAAGGACCTTCCTTTGGTTGATATTTGTAAAGATGACAGGACAAGTAGGACCATGTTTAAAACTATTTAAATATGATCTTTCTACTATTTAAACATGTTTCAACTTATAGGTTCAAAAAACACCTAATTCTGACTTAATGTGACTTAATGTGTCAGGCTAGTTGCCACTGTTGCTTTTCTTTTACTGAGTTATATTTGACATAAAAAATAATTGACAGTTTCAGGTGGACATGATATGCTGTTTGTATCTATTGCAAGATGATCACGATAAATTCAGTTACAGATATTTTCTTTAACTTTTGATGAGAATATTTAAGATCTATTCTCTTAGTAACTTACAAACTTATAGTACAGGATCAATACAGGGTTGTTAACTGTAAAAACCATGCTGTATGTTATACCCTGAGACTTATTTAATTTCTGGAAATTTATACCTTTTGACCACCTTTACCCATTTCTCTGACTTCCCACACATCCAGCCTCAATATCCCACATATAAGAGAGATCGTATTGTATTCATCTTTCTCCTTTTCCATCTGACTTCATATATCATTTTATATTCTATACCATACTTTATATACATTGCTTTATTTATCCATTGATGGGCCTTTAGATTGTTTCCAGGTCTTGGTTATTGTAAGTAGTAATGCAGTAAACATGTGGGTACAGTAAATTTTCATGTTCCTGTTTTTATTTTCATTGGTTAAATACCCTGAAGTGGCATTACCGAATCATTTAGTAGGTCTATTCTTAATTTTTTGAGGAACATGTATACTATTTTCCATAGTGGCTGCACCAATTTTCTCCCACACTAATAATGTGTAAGGTCTTCCTTTACATTTCCCACCATATATGATCATATCTATCTATCTTTTTTTGAGATATCTTTTTTGAAAAATGCTGAGATTCTCAGCCCACTTTGTAACCATATTGTTCTAAATCAATTACTTTACTTAGAATTATGTGATATATTTCTTTGCAGAAGTTATTCCAGGAGATATTGAACACATTGAAGGAGAAAATGGAAGTGGCTAAAAGTATATTGGCAGATGAGCAAGAAAGGATGGTGATGGTTCAGGTCAGTTCTTATCTTGATTGTTGGGTGAAATGACTAAAAAGTTGAGAAGCAAGTAATGTAAACTTAGTCAAAGACATACTAAAGCAGGGAAATATATTTAAAGTCAATGTGAAGGAAAAAAACATTATGATCTTAAACACTTAAAGAGCTTTTAAATGTCAATAAGCAAAAGACTGGAAACTCAATAGAAAAATGATCAAAGAAATGAGAGTTCACAAGAAAAAAATGCACATATTTTTGAACATATGAGAAAATTCTGAACATTTGCCCATAGAAAAATGTAAATAACCATATTCAATTTGTTAGTGAGATAGCATTTACAATCCTTATAACAGTGCCATAAGATGGCAAGCATCTCATGTCATTTCAGTGGTAATAAAAATCCTGAAATAATTTAAAGGGTGATTTGAGAATTATTCAAATTGACAGCAGGCTGTCTAGTATACATAGGTTTCATTTCTGATTTCAAAATTTCTCTTCACATTTACTGTTCTAGGTATCCCAGATACTGAATCTTCTCTCTATCTGTTTTAATTGATCCCCATTTAATTTTTACTCACATGCTTTATATTCCACAAATAGTGAGGTCCCACAGTCTATCTGGAGCTACGTTTGATGGTAGGCATTCATCTATGGGAAAAATACAGTTCTGCCCTCCTGTATCTAATAATTCTAATGGAGGTAAACAAAACTAGTCAAATGCATAGTATGTTATAGTGTAAGTGCAATAGAAAAATGATTTAAAAGAAGGATATACTAATTAGGTATTTTTAAATAAAGCGACCTAACCCTGTCATTTCATTAAGAAAGTGCCATTTACGGAGACACGTCCACCTTGTATCTTGATAAGGATATTGTCACAGGGAAGGGCAAGTACAATCGTTACAAGACTAGTATGTACTTGGGTTGAGTGAGAAGTCTTGTCTGTATATTGGAATGAAAAATACAAAGAGATAATATGATCAGTCTATAGTGTTTAACATAAAGTCTGTCATATTAATATCTGTGATGAAGGGAGAAGAACAGCATTTTAAAAAGATAATTGAGTCTGAATTTAGAATGATGTTCCGATTGATGATTGAAGAAAATACTGTGAACTTCCAGAGCCTACAAGGGTACACAGTTAACCCGCACTATAGAGAAGCCTCTCTGAATGAATTAACTTTGTTTGCCAAAGAAGTAGAGAAGTCCCAGGAAGTTCTACAGGTGAGATATTGAAACAACATATTCAAGACATCCTGTGAGAACACATATATAGGAAAATAATGTTTTTACTCACCCTGCCATTCTATTTTTAAGAATTTGTTTTGCATATTATTTACATGCATGTAAATACATATGGGTAAAAGTATTCAAATTATTTCAGCATAAACTAGGGCTTTTGTTTTTGTTTGTTTGTTTGTTTGTTTGTTTTGTTTTTGTGAGACTAGATCTCTATTTTTGCCTGTGGAACCGCAGGGCTCACGTTGCCCGGGGTACCACGGAGTCAAGCAATCCCCAAACTCAGCTTCCCAAGTAGCTGGGATTACAGGCACGCGCCACCATGCCCAGCTATTTTTTTGAACTCTAGGTCTCGCTACGTTGCCCCGAGCTGGACTTGAACCGCAATCCCGGGTCCCTGCCACAGCTTCCTAGGCTGCCAAGTTTACAGGCACGCCTTAAGCTAGGGTTTAGAGGCAGTCTTTGATGTGAGATTAATGAGGTTCCTATTTGGATTTTGCCTAATTTATCAGCCTCTAGGTGTTCTGGAATGTGTTGTGTTGCTCAGTCGTTGATTCGGTTTCCTTAACTGTAAAATGTGAATAATAATGATCCTTGAATACTATTATAAAGTTCTCTAAGAGCATATTTATTTATTAAGAACAAACTATCAGACCAACAATGCAGTGTAAGAGCCCACCACAGGCCAGGCACGGTGCCTCATGCCTGTAGCTTCAGCCTATGAAGCGTCCGGGGCTAGGGATCGCAGTTCAAGTACCACTTGGGCCCGTAGCAAGACCTAGTTCCAAAAAAAAAAAAAAAAAAAAAAGCTGGGCATGGTGGTGCACACCTGTAATCCCAGCTACCTGGGAAGCTGAGGCTGGGGATTTCTTGAGTCCTTGGTACCCCGGGCAACGAGAACCTGCGGTTCCATGGGTAAAAATAGCGAGACCTAGTCTCAAAAAAAAAAAAAAGCCCACCACTTGCATTCTTTAGACAGAGCAAAAAAAGCATAGAGCAAAAGAGGGGTAAGGGGATAAAATCAGGGGAGAGATGGGTACAAGAAATTAAGATAATGTTTCATGTGTGATAAGGTGCTGGGAGAACCTTTGGGTAGACAATGATGTTATATGTATGTGCAATCAATTTTTAATAATAAAAAATTTTTTGAAAAGGAAAAAATGACATGAATATGGACTTAGGTGGAGCATCTTTGAATGTATAAAAAGGAAACTGCTAGCTACCAGTGACTTGATTAAATTTAAATAAACATTAATTTTAATTTCATGAAGGAAGTAGGAAACTCAAAACAGAACCGCATAGTGAAAAGACTATGCTTTAGGCCCAGTTGTTACCTGTGTCAGTGGACTACTGACAGGCCTACATGTCAACATAAATATATTGTGTCAGAGAATCAGGTTCTGCTGAGGTATCCCGCTTGATACAGGGGCGTCATACCTCCATCTCCTATGCCCTCTTGTGCGGTGACAGACAATAAAGCAGGTTTTGATTTTTGTTTTTTGAGACTAGGTCTCACTATTTTTCCCATGGAACCTCAGGCTCACATTAACTGGGGTACCACGGACTCAAGCAGTCCCCATCCTCAGCTTCCCAGGTAGCTGGGATTACAGGCGCACACCATCATATCCAGCTATATTTTTTTAGAACTAGGTCTCGCTACCTTGTCCTGAGCAGGTCTTGAACCGCGATCCCTGGCCCCAGCCGCGGCTTCCTAGGCTGCCGCTTACAAGCATGCGCCATCATGCCTGGCTAAAACAGGTTTTTAAAGAGGTGATTGAGACCGGGCATGGTGGTGCATGCTTGCAAACAGCAGCCTAGGAAGCCTCGGCTGGGACCAGGGATTGCGGTTTGAGTCCCTCTTAGGGCAACGTAGCGAGACCTAGTTCCAAAAAAATAGCTGGGCGTGGTGGCGCGCGCCAGTAATCCCATCTATCTGGGACTGAGGCTGGGGATTACTTGAGTCCGTGGTGCCCTGGGCAACATGAGCCTATTTACCATGGACAAAAATAGTGAGATCTAGTCTCAAAATAAATAAATAAGTAAATAAATAAATAAATAAATAAATAAATAAATAAAGAGGTGACTGGGCTAGTGACTAAGAGACATGCTGGTGTTGATGTTTCTGCAGAATCTGAGTGAGCTGGGGAGAGACAACATGAATAAATTAAAGGAGAGTGCAGTCAGGCTCTCTGAAGAGATCTACAGTCTCCAACAGGTCATAGCAGAGCTAGAGATGTGTAGGGGATCCGCCATGGTGTTGCTCCAGGTAAGATTCTAGAAATATGCTTCAATTCAGGATTTGAGAAGTGGACAGGACTCTAGTGATTTTCAACCATGCGTAAAGTAACTGCAATTTAGAAAGTGTTATAGCTGTTTTTTCCGATCAAAAGCATTAAGAATCATAAAGTTAAGCCATAACACTAATTCATGATATGATTTTTTGCCTAAAGATTATCAACAATGTATGTGTATTGACATGTTTCTTAAGAGATAAATAAGTAGCTAATTACATGATACACAGCATATTCAGCAATTGTAAAGAACAGCTCTGTAGGCACTAAGTGATTGTCTTCAAGATAGTTTGTTAATTGAAAAGAAGATGCAGGACCATTTCTTGTTTGGTTTTAGAGAACATGTACGTGTATGTAGACACACATGCTCATTAGCATTCTTTTTTTTTTGCCTCTGGCAAAAAAACTTAGAATATCATTAAAAATTGTATAGCATCATGTATTTATTTCACTTTTGTATAGTAATAACATTACTTTTTCAGTAAACAGATTATCATTTTTTAAAGACAATCCATATCCCTCTGCCAAGAGTATATTTGCACTGAATGCTCTACTTGACAAGTCTCTAGTCGTCCTTGGTTCCTTTCCAGAGCTAAACCTGCACAGTACAGTTTGGTATGACCTAATTATGCTCAGTTTCTAGCTCCCATCACCCTCATGCCTAGCAGGCCCCTACATCTGTTCAAATGGGCAATATTTGAATGAGTGGCTGAGTTAGGTATAGAAAAATATTTCCCTTGCGAATATAACCATGACTTCAAGCATTTTTCTGACTTTTTCTGTTCAGTGTTACAATTTGACATTTGAGAATTAGTACCATGAGACTAAAGAAATTATATGAATGTCAAGTTCATTATTAGTAACAGAAGATATTTTCACAGACACAACAAGTACACAGTAATAACTATTTTTTTTCTCCCCTCTTTAGAATGCAAGATATTTTGGGGAAAGGTAAGTTTTCCTTTTGGAAACATTTGAGTCAGAATCAGAATCTGATGAGATCACAGAGGTAAAGATGTTGAGGTTTGGATCAGGGGAGGTCGTATAATAAATCCACACTTTGGATGGAGGGGCCTGGGATCTGCATAAATATCTGAGATTGCCCTTTCTTCGTAGGAGTGAGTCACTATTGACTGGATGTCTGGAGTCCGCCTGTATCACAGATATGAGTTTATTCCAAATAACAGGACTTAGCAAGTGGGTGAAAGTGCTCCAAAGTAAGTTGACATGTATCTATGACTACAGGGTTATTTTCTTTTTGTATCTGAGAATCAAGTGATCATCCTGTCAATTAGGTAAATTCCAAGTAGTTTAAAGATTTAAAAAGATCAATTTAATATGCTACATACATTAGATAATGATCAAGAAAATAATTGCACAATCTTAGGTTGAAAGCCTTTTCTATACAAATCCTTTACACTTTCCCAGCCCAGAAACATAATTGCAAGCATATTCCACTACTTAAAAGTTTGATCCATCTTGGAGAAAAAAATATCAACACATATAACAAGGCTCTGTCTCTCTTGCCTATAGTTCTGTTTTTTTTCTAAAATGTCCTGTCTTTGGCTCACACATTAGTCTTTTGTGTCTGGCTTCTTGCACTTAGCATTATGTGTGTGTGTGCATGCGGGCATGTGTGCATGGCACATTCAAGGTGCCGCAGCTATCAGATTGTTGCCCTATATTGTTGTGTGGTACTCCATTCTATGAATATACCACAAGCCTTTTGTGATTTCACAGACACTTGTGTTGTTTTTAACTTTATACTAGAAATATTTGCCCGCAGAGTTTTCTGTGTACATGACTTATTTTTCTTGGTGAAATATGTAGGAATGGGATTACCAAATTTGTTTCCCAAACTGGCTGCACCATTTTGCATTCCCACCAGTAATGTATGAGAGATTGCCTTCTATCTTCACCATTATTTAATATTGTTTTTTCTTTTCAAAGCTAACCTAATAGATACATAGTGGTATATCATGCTAATTTTTAATTTGTATCTCCAAAGTGACAAATGATTTTGAGCATATTTTTCTTTGTTTATTATCTATATACCTTTGATAAATGATAGCCACATTTTTCCATTTTAGAAATTGTGTGTTTTGTTGAGTTTTCTAATATGTTATATTCTGATTACCATTCCTATTAACAGGTTGAGGTTTTTCAAATATTTTCCCCAGTCTATGACCTATTTTTCATTTGTCTAAAGAGCAAAGTTTTGGATTTTGGGGGTGGGGGGGGGTTTGTTGTTGTTGTTTTTTCTAGAGATAGGTCTCGTAATGGTGCCCACAGTACTCCAGACTCAAGCAATCCCCAGTCTCAGCCTCCCAGGCAGCTGGGATTACAGACATGTGCCACAGTGCCCATCTATTTTTTGACACTAGGTCTCACTATGTTGCCCAGGGCAGGTCTCGGACACATGAACTCAAGCAATTCCTAGTCTCGGCCTCCCTTCCTAGGCTGGGATTAAAGGTATGTGCCACCACACCCAGCCATTATAGAGCAAAGTTTTAAATTCAGTTTATCAGTTGCTTTTTTATGACTTTTGTTATTGGTGTCCTTAATTTAATAAATCTTTCCCTACTCTAACAGATTTCTTTCTAGAAGTTTCATAGTTCGAGGTTTGATGTTTAGGTCTATTATCCTAATAATTGTGTATAATTCAAAATATGACACAACTCTCTTTCCCCCTTATATATACATCTGTCATATCATATATATGTCATATGTATGATAGCTAAGATAGATATGATATTCATATATATGATTTGTATACAAGATATAGATATCTATATAGTCTCCAGTGTTCTAGTATTTGTAAGAACTGCTGTCCCTCATCATTACATTTCTTGAGCACTTGGCCTGGCCGGCATGGTGGCGCATGCCTGTAAGTGCCAGCCTAGAAAGCCACTGCGGGGACTGGGGATCACGGTTCAAGTCCCTCCCGGGCAATGTAGTTAGACCTAGTTTCAAAAAAAAAAACTGGGCATGGTGGAAAGCTGAGGCTGGGGATTGCTTGAGTCCGTGGTACCACGGGCAATGTGAGCCTGCAGTTTCGTGGGCAAAAATAGCGAGACCTAAGGCCGGCACGGTGGCTCGTGCTTGTAAGCTTCAGCCTATGAAGCGGCCGGGGCTAGGGATCGCGGTTCGAGTCCCGCCTGGGGCCCATAGCAAGCCCTAGTTCCAAAAAAATAGCTGGGCGTGGTGGCGCAGTGCCTGTCATCCCAGCTACCTGGGAAGCTGAGGCTGGGGATTGCTTGAGTCTGTGGTACCCCGGGCAACGAGAGCCTGCGGTTCCACGGGCAAAAATAGCAAGACCTAGTCTCAAAAAAAAAAAGAAGAAAAAGAAAATTACTTGGCCTATGTGAGCTGGTCTATGTGAGGCAAACGTGATAACTACTACACTACGGAAACACCTTGAGTTGGTCTACGTGAATGGACTCTAATGGGTCCTTTGATCAGTGTCTATCAAATCATTTGCCAATACCATGCTAGTATGATTGATTTTAGGAAGTCTAAAAATCAAGCACTGAGTTCCCCCAATGCATTCTCTTAAAAAAAAAAATAATTTTGACTATTCTAGATACTTTGCTTTTCTTCATCAATTTTATGGAAGGCAGCTATGCTCACCACTATACCACCAACGCTCACTTCTACATCAATTTTAAAATCAACTTGTTGATGTCTATAAAAACTTGCAGGAATTACTGTTATTTCATTGAATCTATAATTTTGAGATAGCATCTATTTAGGTCTTTGGGTGGGTTATTTAGTGTTTTATAATTTTGAGTATATAAATATTGTACACATTTAATTAGATCAATCCTTGATTACCTTATTTTTAGTACTGTTATGGTATTTTTAAATATAGACTTCTAATTGAAATTTAATCTAGTTTATGGACTGGAAATCTCAGTTCTAATTTATTATTTAATAAGTGAAATAATATTGGTTTAAGTACATTAATATATCATATCATTCATTATATTAGATATAATGTCATTATATGACATCATTATATCATTTATTTTATTACATTATATTATTTATTATACTAGAGCCTGCTGACTTTCTTGTAGACCTTTGGGAATTTCTACAAAGATGGTCAAATGGTCTATGAGTATTGATAGTTTCATTTCTTACTTTCCAATCTGTAGGCCTATTCTGTAGTTTTCCTCTTCTTGTGCTGGCTAGAACCTCTGATACCTCTGATACGATGTTGAATAAATAAAATGGTAAGAATCATTTGCTTTATTCTTGATTATAGGGAGAAAGAAAGCATTAAATCTTTCACCTTCAAGTTTGATATTAGCTGTATGTTTTTCACATTTGCCCTTTTTTATATCAAAATATTCTTTTTTTTCCTTTCATAATATATTAATAGGATGAATTGCTGTTTTAAAAATGGTAACCAATCTTGTGTTACCAGAATAAACTCTTAGGAGTACTGTTATCAATTTTGAATGTTGTGGGATTCATTCATAATATTTTGTAAAGAATTTGCATATTTATATTAATGAGAGCATATCTACAGCTTTTTGTTTTATTTTATTCTGTTCTACAGCTTTCTTTCCCAGTAGTTGTCCATTGACATTTTCCCATATCTATCATACATGTATATACATATAAATATGTGTGTATGTACATGGATTTATGTACATATAAGCATGTTTATATGTATATACATGTATTGTGTTTCTGGGTAATCTATTTGATTCTTTGGCAAATCCCCTTGATCTTGCTTTTGTTTCTTACTTCCTATATTTATTAAGCATTTTTCTTCAAACATAGTGAGTAAAATTATTTTGGAATGTGCCTGATAATTCCAACTTTATAGATTTATTCTAGTCTATTCAATAGTGCTTTCTTTGTGGGTGTCTAATTATTTTAATAAGTGTGCTTCCCTTTTTCCTTGAATATTATATTTAGAAATTCTTGAGACAAGAATGAAAGTATGCTTTCTCCCAGAGAATTGTTTCTGTCAGTCTTCTGGAAAGACTAAGAGCTTGAGACAATGTAAAATTTAAAATTCAGTGTTACAGCTTTTAAGACCACACTGTAATAGTGATTTCAATTAGACTACAATCCTAGAGGTGTGTTTTTTAATAATAATTCTTGTTCCTGAGTTAGATGTTAAAAAGTAAGAAATAAAGATTATTCCAGGTGATCAAGTCAAATAATAAATGTGCTACAATTGAAAAGTAGGGAAGGAATAGCTGGGCACGGTGACTTATGCCTGTAATCTTCAGCCTATGAAGTAGCTGGGGCTAGGAATCATGGTTCGAGTCCCGCTCAGGGCAACACAGTGAGACCTAGTCCCAAAAAATAGCTGGGCATGGTGATGCATGCCTGTAATCCCAGCTACCTGGGAAGCTGAGGCTGGGGATTGCTTGAGTCCATGGTACCCCGGACAACGTGAGCCTGCGGTTCTGTGTGCAAAATAGCGAGACCTAGTCTCAAAAAAAGAAAGGAAAAAGTAGGGAAGGAATGACTCAAGTTTAATTTTAGATGTAGGTGTTTGAAATGCCTGTGTTATATTCATCTGTTTTTAGCGGTTTGTTTATGGAGTCATGAACATATAAAAGGTACTTAAAGCTGAAGCCAGGTGAAGTCACCTAAGGGGAAAGTCACCAGTACCAGAGGAAAAAAAAAAAACACCCACCTTCAAGTCCTGAACAATTGCAATATTTATTCATTGGGAAGAGATAAGAGAAGTAACAGTGAAATATGTAGAAAGCAAGTCTTGGCTTCATGCAAGTATAAGGAATCACATGTATCTTGTCTGTTTTCAGCTTGATTTTCTAGCATTTTCTCACAGGGTTTCTAGACTGCAGTTATGCCCTCTTGATTTACTCAGTATTGAGTTTGCTGGCAGCAGTTTCTAGGGATCTATGCCATACTCTGGTGACCTATAAGAAGAGAAAGCAGTTAAGTCACAGGGAAAAGTCATGATTCAAGTGCTCTATAGGAGATGCCAGTGCTTCTAACTATTCTTGGCTTAAGAAGATTCTTTAAGGCACTAGAGTTGGGTCCCAGGTAATATCTTAGTAGGACTACATAACTGGTAATCCTGTTTTACAACCTAGTAATATTCCTTTCCAGTTTGAAAGGTTCTTCTAAATTTTTCCTTAGTTCATTAGTCTTTGTTTTGTTTTTCTACTTCAGGTAGATTGCATCTCCTTCCATCATCTCATTTCATTCCTCTGTGATGTTGATTTCCTTAAAGGGAGGTTGGAGGTTTCTTTTTCTGTTCTCCTAGATGGCATCTCCCATATCTGCCTGAAAAGTGTGCCCACTCACTCGGAAACCCTTGCAAGATAGAAGTCCTGTATGTGACATGGCATTGATGAATCTAGGTTAACAAAATTTCTCTCTCCCCACAGGATGTATAACTTTGGATCCTAACACCGCACATCACTCTCTAGTCTTATCCGAGGATCTGAGAAGCCTAAGACTCAGGAATGTCCAGCAGGTTATATCAGGAAACCGAGGGAGATTTGACTTCAGTGCTACTGTATTGAGTGTGGAGAGCTTTACCTCAGGAAGACACTATTGGGAGGTGGATGTAGAAAAGGCAGCAGAGTGGCAAATAGGCGTCTATGAAGATTTTGCCAACAGAAAGGGTGATGTACCTAAAGCTTCCAGAGATACAGTCTTACTCACAAGGTCATTGATGGGAGCCCAGTGTACCTTCTGGGTCTTTCCCCCTTTAAAAAAGGTCTCCTTGAGAGAGCAATTGCACAAAATTGGAGTTTTCCTAGACTATGAATTGGGGCAGGTAGCGTTCTACGATGTGACAGAGAAATCCCTCATTTATAATTTCTCTAGTCTCACCTTCCAGGGAGCACTCAGGCCTATGTTTTCTCTTTGTATCCCAAGCAGAGGCACCATTTCAGATTGTCTCAGCATCTGCCTCCCTCCTCTTCCTCCTGTTAATGTTGCTGTTAGCCCTCCATCTTCCTAGGTGTGAACTGCTAGGTGAGACACCAGAAAATTGAGGACATGACTTTGTAGAAGTACGTATATAAATTAATACCATACAAAAGTTATGGCTCTTCACCCCTGTTTGTTTGGGTCCCCAGTAACTTTACCTTCATGGCTTTCAAATACCATTTAGTGGAAGAAACTTCATTTGAGTTCTATCATAACATAACTGAGAGTAGCTGCATAAGTTAGAATAAGAAATACATATGCAACATCAGATAAAGAAATAAATGTTTTGTTCCCCCACACCCACCCACCAGATAAAGAAATTAGAGAAGAAATATTGTCTGAGATCCTAAGGATTAGGTTAACTCTAGAGATAGTTCTGAACATGGAATTAGTCATAATTAGAACTTTTGATTTGAAGCTATCCCAGTGGCCTGTGGAGTGAAGACATTGCTGACATTGAGACTTGAGATTTGCTCACTGGGTCTGGAACTCCTAGCACTGCTCCAAATGGAGTAATTTGCATGTGTATTTTTCTGGGAGGACACTGAGTTGTTATAGAAAATGTGAATGTTTTAAAATTTATTTTAAAGTAGCCCACTCCCTTTTTACAAGGAAAATTGTATTTCTTAAAAGAAGACTGATAGTTCAATGCTTTGAAATAGATTGTAATGCTATCACATATCTACTCACATCTTTGTTTGACATTCTACTGAAAAATGCTTTTTCTACACTTTCTCAGGGATACACTGTTGAGAAGATGACAAAATATTTGTAGAGGGATTTTGATGTGGAAGGTTTTTCATACTTTATTTCCCCTAATGTTTTTAACAACCTATGAGTGCGTATTAAACTTAAATGTAGAAACTGAAGGCTTGTTGGTGTTTCAATTTTCATATGGTCACATAACTGTTAAATATCTAGTTTCAACATATAGATAAACCTCTATCATAGCAAAAAGCAAGCTATCTTAAATCCTGTTGTGTAGAAACAAGATGTAGTAATCATGACTGCATAGGGCAGACCCACTTTTATGCAAATTTTCTAAAAACTAAGCCAGTTACTCGAGGATGTGGAAGTAGATAAACTTTTCTCTGTAAATATAATTGTAGGTACTGCAGAGACAATGTTCTTTTGTATGGGCAGAGTAAAAGAGAAAAGCAAAAGGCAAATATAAGAAAATGCTTTTTTTTTTTGAGATTAGATCTCGCTATGTTGCAGGCGGGGAGATAATCTCGAACCCGTGGACTTGAGTGATCCCTAGCCTCAGCCTCCCAAGTAGCTGGGATTACAGGCCTGTGCCACTGCACCTGACTGAGAAAATTGCTTCTGTTGACTCATGGGGGGGTCTTAAAGAGTTTAGAGTTTAAAGTCTACCCTTTGGAGGCCGACTTGGACTTTTCAAAATTTTCTTTTAAATTGAGTGGATCTTTTTTTTTTTTTTGGAAGGGGTTTTAAGATGTAACCTTAAGTTTTAAGATAGTGTGCATCTTCACATCACATCACAGGAAGACTTGGGGTAAAGTAGCCTGAACTAAGGAGTGGGGGTCAGATCAGATAAGTGAGTAGCAAGGGGTTAATTATGTGAACTACTGAGATTAAGAACTAGAGTATGGACTCAACCCCTTGTCAGTTGCTTGAGAGAAAGATGATTAGGGAAATGAGAGAATTTAGTAGTAATTCCCTAGGATTCTGAATCCCAACCCTCATCTAGGATCACTTTCTCCTGCCTCTGTAACTTGATTGTTAAGAACTCTATGTCACACGAGAACCCGAAGAACAACCAGCATGTCCATTCAACATCACTCTAACAAACACTATTTAAATCTTTCAGGAAGAAACAACTGCATTTGATTGGGTACTGATGAGCACCCAGACACTAAAGTTACATGTTAACCTGAAGAATTATCTAGTAGAAAACAATTCCTAACGATTTGGTTTTATTGCCTCATAGAGTATTAACAAGCGTTGCATGTAAGCAATCTTATTTTAATCTTTTATATCCCTGATGATCTGTGTAAACTGCTTCTAAATCCTCTTAGAACCACCTTTCCTCTCTGACTGGTTCCCTCACTAATTGCTGAATTGAACAAAATCTTTGACAGGTGTCTGTCTCTCTCTGAGAGAATGTTTTTAAACTGTTGGAAATACTTTTGACGTAACCTACTGACCTTCTGAATAAACTTGTCTAACGCATCCTTCTAGCCTCAAAGCCTTGACAAATCCAGTCCCCTATCCTTCATGTGTCTTTTCCAGAAACGGCCATTTTAATGCAGAAAAACCTTTCCAGAAAAATCACTTCATGGGTCAGACCCATGAAAAATCACTTCATGGGTCAATGCCCAGAGTTGTGAGAGCTGCTTCAGAGGGATGGGAAGCGTTAAACGCCGCTCACCACTGATGTGACTGGGGTTGTACTCTGCTGGGCAGGCCTGGAGGTCCCTGTCTCCTGCCTTTTAGTCATTCCCAAGTGGAAAAGTTTATGTCACCTTGCTGGGCCAAAGGTGTGGAAACACCTCTCTGAAGGTGAGTGCCTCCAGGCAGGGCAGGGAAAAGGGTAGGGGCTGCTGTTGTTCCAGCCATTGGTCATCTCCTTTTGGCTATATCTGTGTTCCCTCTGGCTGATGCATGACACTACATCAGCCTGTAGAGACCCAGAACATCTTGAGTTCTCCCTCCCAGCAGACTTCAGATGGACAGAACACAGTAGAGAGAGGAATGGAGTGGAGTGTGTGTCCCCGCACTGGGAAGTGCTGGGTGTGGGAAGGGGCTGTTTGGTTGGACCTTGCTTTTTTTGTTTTGTTTTGAACTATTTCTGACTCATTCTTGAGCTCTTAAATTGTTATCCTCAACAAAGCCTTCTCTTGCCATCCTTAAGATGAGTGAATCCTGTTGTAGGTGGAATATAGGGAAACTGAACAAAGGGTGGGGAAAAAGACAAAAACTTGCTGGCAATTATAGCTCTGAGGCATACAGGAAGAGAGGGAAGGAGAGACCCCAAACCAGGATGGAAGAGTCCGAAGGACTATGATATTGATGGTTCACAGATCATATTGGGAGTTATGATGGGAGAAACAAATATTGTATAAAAATAAACAAATATTGTACAAAAATGAACAGTAATGGGGGGGAGTTAAAAAAATGAAGAAATAAAGTAAGAGTGAATAGCTGTGCAATAAATAAATTTTTTAAAGGGAATCCTGACATCACTGCATCAATTACAGTTTCTTTTTTGTACAAAGCATAGTTGTAATTTTATATTTCTTTTGCTGATTCCTTAGTTACCTTCCGTACTAAACTGAACCCCATCAGAGAAGGACTTTGTTTCTTCATTATTTTACTTTCTATTGAACTGTCTCTAGGACATAAGTCTTCAAATACATATTGAAAGAGGAGAAAAGCAATAGTCTGGAAAATTTTTGGACAGGTGGGTAATGGTAAAGGTGTAGAAGTCCTGAAAGGGAGATGAACCAGGGTCAAAACTAAAAGGTGAATCAAGACCATTCTGGTGGCTGGGCACGGTGGCACGTGCCTGTAAGCGCCAGCCTATGAAGCAGGGTTGGGACAGGATCGCAGTTCGAGTCCCGCCCGGGGCAACATAGTGAGACCTAGTTCCAAAAAATAGCTGGGCATGGTGGCGCGTGCCTGTAATCCCAGCTACCTGGGGAGCTGATCCTGGGGATTGCTTGAGTCTGTGGTACCCCAGGCAACGTGACCCTGCAGTTCCATGGGCAAAAACAGCGAGACCTAGTCTTTAAAAAAGACTGTTCTGGTGAAATGGTGGTCTTAAGTCTTGGTAGTATTGGTTTCTTCTCAAGACTTTGTAGCTTCTGGCAGTTATTGGCAGTCTTTAGTATTTCTTGTCTTTCTGATAAATTACTCCCTTCTTTACCCTCATCTTCACTTGGCATTATCCCTTTATAACTGTCTCTTTACATGGCACTATATATATATACATATATATATATACATATATATATATATATATTTTTTTTTTAGAGACTAGGTCTTGCTATGTTGCACGGAGTTGTCTCGAATCCACAGACTCAAGTGATCCCTAGCCTCAGCCCCCCAGGTAGCTGGGATTATAGGTGCCTGCCACCACACTCAGCTTACATTGCACTATTTTTAATAAGGGGCATCAATCATTGCATAGGGGGTCCACAAAACTATACGGCTTTATTTTAACTTAATCCTATTTTGAAATAAGGTCACCTGAGGTACAGGGAATTAAAACTTCCCATCTTTCCTTTGGTGGGGATGGCAGTTCAACCCATAGCAAGTATGTTGGTACAAAATGGTTTTTCATGCGTAGTAACAGGCTTGAACACACTGTCTCTACTGAAGTCACTTGAGAAGACTATTATTGAAGCCACCCCTCTTCCCCCACACCAATTACATCAAAATCTCTAGGACTGGAATCCAGGCGCAGCTTTTCCAAAGCTCCCTTCCAAAGCTTTTCCACCGGGCCTGAACACGGTATGGTGTTTTCTCAAAACATTAATATTAGATCTACCGCCGGGCACGGTGGCTCGTGCTTGTAAGCTTCAGCCTATGAAGCGGCTGGGGCTAGGGATCGCGGTTCGAGTCCCACCTGGGGTCGGTAGCGAGACCTAGTTCCAAAAAAATAGCTGGGCGTGGTGGCGAGCGCCTGTCATCCCAGCTACCTGGGAAGCTGAGGCTGGGGATTGCTTGAGTCTGTGGTACCCCGGGCAACGAGAGTCTGCGGTTCCACGGGCAAAAATAGCGAGACCTAGTCTCAAAAAAAAAAAAAAAAAAAAAAATTAGATCTAGCACCTGATCCAAAAATCCCACTACTCAAAGAATATAAGAACAGTAATTCAAGTGGAAACATGCACTCCATGTTCTTAGAGACATTATTTACGCCAAATTTTGGAAATAAGTGCCCTAATGTAGAAGTGGGCCAAGAGATATGGTGTATATACACAATGGACTATTACTATTATTAAAAAAAAAAATCTTACCATTTGAGACAACATGGGTGGAAATGGAGGGCATCATACTAAATGAAATTAGAGAAAAATACTGGATTATTTCATTCATGGAATATAGAAAAGCAAAGGAGGACAAAAATTAAGCAACTACCATAGCAAAGATTAGAATGAGCCAAATGGACTGTGGAATATTTTTGGAGCTTTGGGTAGTGGTCATGGTGTGGTACCATACATTTGAAAAAGTGTCATACTATACCTCTAAATCAAATACTGTAAATAAAGTTATTACTAAATAATACAATTAAGTGAAAAAATTTTGTGACTTAAGGTATAACTGGAAGTTGCTTGCAGGCACTAATTCCTGATTATCTGAACCTGAGAAAAGCCTCCAGTGATTTGAAAAACCTGGAAATATCTCAAACCCCTGGGGAGAAAGCTACCCGTGAGGCATTTTTCACATGGTAAGTGTGCCTTGGAAAAACAAAGTCCAATCTCAATTGTAGTCATAACTTATAAATAGTACTCTACAAATCTGTAGAGAAGTCAAACTGTGAGATTCTTTATCACTGAATGACTAATAGGATTTCTGATGTAACAATTAAGGGGAGGAAGTCCTGAAGATCCCACAGCTCTTAGTAATCTATGTCTTCAGTTGAGAGGGCATTTGAACTGAAATAATCCACCCCACCTGGTGCTAAATGAAGGGAAGGGAAGGGACCTCACTGCAGTTCATTTTATTGATCATGTGTAAAGAAGAAAAGAAATTAGGAGAGAATTCAGGGGGGATGGGGAAGTGATCTGAAGCTTTAATTCAAAGATCTCCTGTTTAGAATGTGATAAACCCAGGCACATTGGCTTTAAAAGCACATAGATAAGAAATGGGGGAGAAATGTCATAGACTGCATTGTAATTGTCTCTTGACAAATGTCTAAGTGTACTAGAATGGATTAGTTGCCCCAAAGGGAACAAAATGTGAGTTGAGAAATTTACCCCCATGTGAAATAGGAAGCAATTCTCTTCCGTAATAGATGACTCTGATAAGAGTTACAAGCCCCAGGAAGAGTGGGTCCTTTATCCCTCTAGGGAAAGCATTCGCCAGGGAGCTCTAGATGTAATTGAACCAGGCAAGGCTTTATTAGACACTCATTTATGAGGGAGCCTCTGTGGGAAGGGAGAGTTTAGTTAGGAGGAGATAACTTGGAAAGTAAGTCAGTGAGGGGAGGGTGAAGGTTTGGGGGTACACAGCAGTAGCATAGCTTGTTCTGGCGTGGGCTATACCAAGCATGTGCACATGAGTTGCGTTCCAGCCATAGATCTGTGCTCTTGACTAACTCTTTCAGGAAATTTGGAGATAATCATTAGTAGAATCTAAAGCTTTTTGTTTCTCTCTCTCTCTTTTTTTTTTTTTTTTTGAGACTAGGTCTCGTTATTTTTACCTGTGGAACCGCAGGCTCACGTTGCCCAGGGTACCACGAACTCAAGCAATCCCCAGCCTCAGCTTCCCAGGTAGCTGGGATGACAGGCACGTGCCACCATGCCCAGTTATTTTTTTTGGAACTAGGTCTCGCTATGGGTCCCAGGCGGGACTCGAACCAGGAACCCTAGCCCCGGCCGCTTCGTAGGCTGAAGCTTACAGGCACGAGCCACCGTGCCCGGCGACTTTTTTGTCTTTCATGGCACCTCATGGCCAGTGTGGTGGACCAAGTCCTTTGGACAGGACTCTTCATTCCACGATTCAGTCCATCTGTTAAAACAGGCCCTTGGGGCAACTCATGCTCCAGGTTCTTTTACCTAACCTGTCTGAGCAGATTGATAAAGAGGGGTGTTTAACTTAAATAGTGTATTGAAAGTAAGTTTGCTATATCTAGGGTATCTGCAAGGTTCCAAATGCTTTATATGCGTTACTTCATCCTATTCAGACTCTAGGAGGCAGATGCTTTTATTTATTTTACCTACACAGAAATAGGGCCAGTATGCTCGGTATCACCAACTATCATGGTACAGACTTTTGGAAATCCTAGCTATTTATTCTTCCCACCAGCAAAGTTTTTATCTCCCTAAAGGAATTCAGTGATAATTGAGGTTGACTGGAGGGGAAGGTGGAGAAATTTGAAGCCTGTGAAGTGGGAAAGTGACATTTACATTTCTTAAAAGGAGTAGCTGATGGAAACAATGTAAAATTATTTTCATAAAATTTATTTATATATTTGTATAATACAATTTTAATTACAAGTGGAATAAAACCTTAAGTGACTAAGCTTTTTTCTTAAATGAGTATTTTAACAAGCTCTGTGCTCATCTTTTTTTTTTTTTTTGAGACTAGGTCTTTGCTATTTTTGCCCGTGGAACCACAGGCTCTCATTGCCCAGGGTACCACAGACTCAAGCAATCCCCAGCCTCAGCTTCCTAGGTAACTGGGATTACAGGCATGCGCCACCACACCCAGCTATTTTTTTTTTGGAACTAGGTCTCACTACGGGCCCCAGGCGGGACTCGAACCGCGATCCCTAGCCCTGACTGCTTCATAGGCTGAAGCTTACAAGCACGAGCCACCGTGCCCGGCTCTGTGCTCATCTTAATGAAGGCTCAAGTTAGCTAAGATTATCCAGTTTGGTTTCTCTTGTTTCAGATACATAGAGATACCAGTGAGTTTTCTGTTTGAGAAAGGGGATGGGTCTAACAGCTAAGGATTCTTATTGCAACCTCCTGGACTCTAGACTCTCAGTCTTCAGCATGTGAAATTTCTGAGGCTAAAAGCAATTCCTATTCCAGAGAGCTATTTATTGCTATCTGATGTTGAGAACTTCAGGAAGGAATGAATTTTGGCTCGGGGACTCAATGTAAATTTAGAAATACTCTCTCTCTCTTTCTTAATTGAGAAATTATTGGCTTACATGGTCTTCCTGTTTTAGAGGAATAGGATCTTTCCTTCAGGTGTTACTACCTGTGCTCCCTTCCCACTTTTTTCTTGCTTGCTTCCACCAACCCCCCAGTAACCTCGGTTCTATAGTCACCTTTCTGGTGTTGCTAGTTTGGTTTTATCTGGCCCTTTATTAGCTTGGGTATCTGTGTGTTTCACAGGTAAGTAACACTAGTAGTTGTCTTTTTCCCTCTGACTTACTACAGTTGGGGAGGGGATGTGTTGCTGAAAATCTTAGAACCAAATGGCTTCTAAGCACAAACTTAACCATGTGTCTGCATTCCCTAAGACAGTGTGGGTGATTTGGAGAAGGTATCTGGGCGAAAAGAACAGTGCCATAGAGTCCAGGAAGCAAAGTGTCTGGGTTGGTAGGAAAAAATAATCAGTGTTGCTGGAATATGAAATTGCACATTGGTAGGTGGTGGGTGAAAGTGAGACAGGAAGTGATCAGGGCCCCTCAAACATGAATATGCAATGAAATCATGTGGCATTTTTATAAAATCACAGACTGATTAAACAGATATGAAGAGAGGGAAAACTCCACATTTCTGAAAGTCCTGCTGATGCTGATGACACTTCTTCACAGATCTCACTGAGTAGCACAGATTTAAATCTGTGAATTGAAATCCACAGGTGTGAGGAAGACGTGAATGAACAGAGAGCACTCACTAGGGTGAACTGCTGAATCGTTCCACTTCAAGAAAATGTTGTGAGGTAGAAATAAAGTATCTGCCAGGCATGGTGGTGCGTGCCTATAAGCAGCAGACTGGGAAGCCGCGGCCGGGGCCAGGGATGGCGGTTCGAGTCCCACTGAGGGCACATAGTGAGACCTAGTCCCCCAAAAACAGCTGGGCATGGTGGCGCTTGCATGCAATCTTAGCTACCTGGGAAGCTGAGGCTGGGGATTGCTTGAGTTTGTGGTACCCCAGGCAATGTGAGCCTGCAAGACCTACTCTCAAAAAAAAAAAAAAAGAACGAAAGAAAGAAAGAATCCATTATAGTTACATCTTCCCTATCATTTCCCAAGAGAAATAGAAATCTATATTTTTATTTGAGGTCATGCTGACAAAATTCTAACAACTGAAAAATAAAAAATGTTGGTCTGTGAATTTTTGACCCCTGTATAGACTTGAGATTCTTCAAGGAGGAGTGTTCTACTACCAGAGTGCAAGCAGGGAATAATCTGGAGCAATAAGTTTACATCTGGGAAGCTGAAATAAGGATGGCCTGAGGTTCAGAGATCTACTATTTATTCCTGCATCACCTGGGGTTGTCTTACCTGAAAGGGTGGAACTAGCCAGTATCCTGAAGCAAAATTGATAAAATGATGTCTTCATTCCAAGGATGAACTCACCTGCTAACATTATTTAGAAGAAGAAAAAAAGGATAATAAAACTGGGTGTGTTGACACAGGCCTATTGTCCTTGCAAGGCCTGGGAGGCAAGAGGCTTGGGATCACTTGAGTTTTCAGTTCAAGACTACTCTGGGCAGCATAGCGAGACCTGGTCTCGAAAAAGCACTTGGGCTTGGTGGTGGGCACCTGTAATCCAAGCTACCTGGGAGACTGAGGCTGGGAATTATTTGAGTCTGTGATACCCTGGTCAACATAATGAGATCTAGGCTCAAAAAAAAGGATACTAAAGAAAATCCTGACATCCTATGACTGGAACAAAGTGAAAGCACAGAACTTCGGATAACCAATGTTTGGTAAAAAGCAGTTTTCTCAAGGTCTCTTAATTCAGTGTTGAGGGTTCTTAACAAATGCATTTCCTTCTGGAACACAGGGAAGAAAGCATTAAAGAAGAGTTTGAATTTAAATTCTTTAAAATCAAGAAATGCTGCAACCAATTCTAATTTGAGTCTGAATAACCAACATATATATCTGACAAAGAAAGCCAAGAAATTACTTTCTTCACTTAAAAGAGAGAACCACTCAGGAGCAGCTGAAACCAGGTCCTTGGCAGGACCAGACAGTTAACATGCATGTGTCCCATTTACCTTTTAGAATAGTGTTAGTGAACTGATACCCCCAAAACTGCCTGGTTGGTCCCAAAGTCAACTGGACCATCTCCATTACTAATTAGCTATAAATCCATAGATCAGTTACATATCTTTTCTTGTAATTTAATGTCCTCATCCTTAAAATAGGGAATAATGACACCAACCACATTGGGTTGTTGTAAAATAATAGATGAGTCCATAACTCCAAAGTTCTTGATGCCAGGCAAATATGTGAACAATGACTTAGGTCCTCTGTTGGCTCTCCTTGGTCCTCATAGCAGTGATACTGATATTGGGTACAAAAGGACAGAAACCACCAACCATCAAGCCACATTCAAAGTAAAATAGTATAAATTTTTTTTAAAAATGTGGCTTCTTGCTGGGCATGGTGGTGCATGCCTGTAAGCGCCAGCCTATGGAGCGTGGCTGGGACGGGGATCACATTTTGAGTACCACCCAGGGCAATATATCGAGACCTAGTTCCAAAAATAGCTGGGCGTGGTGGCATACACCTGTAATCCCAGCTACCTGGGAAGATGAGGCTGGGGATTGCTTGAATCTGTGGTACCCCGGGCAATGTGAGCCTGCAGTTTCATGGGCAAAAATAGCGAAACCTAGTCTCAAAGAAAAAAAAAAAAAATGAAGGTACTCAATTTATGGTGTTTTTTTTTTTTTTTTTTTTTTTTTTTGAGACTAGGTCTTGTTACTCTTGCCCGTGGAACTGCAGGCTTACATTGCCCAGGGTACCATGGACTCAAGCAATCCCCAGCCTCAGCTTCCCAGATAGCTGGGATTACAGGCGTGCGCCACCACGTCCAGCTATTTTTTTGGGACTAGGTCTCTCGCTGTGTTGCCCCGATCCCTAGCCCTGGCCTCTTCATAGACTGAAGCTTACAGGCACAAGCCACTGTGCCTGGCACTGTCCCCAGCCCCCAAATATCCCACAAAAAATAATGTTTACCTGATCTAATTTTGCCTAAACCACTTTTCCCCTTTGTCTAAAACCTCTATGGAAAACAGTGTGAAGGACCCTCAAACTAATGAAAATGGAGCTACCATTCAACCCAGCAATTGCTCTTCTGGGAACCTAACTAAAGAGACCTCAATGTAGGTACAAAGGGACACCTGTGTTCGGATGTTTATTGCAGCACTATTTATAATTGTAAGGACTTGGAAACAACCCAAATGCCCCAAAACAGACAATTGGATGAAAAAGATGTGGTATATATACACAATGGAATATTACTCATCAATTAAAAATGACAATTTTGATGATTTTATGGTAACGTGCATGTATTTAGAGTAAATCATATTAGCAGAAACAAGTCAGGAAGAAAAAGAGAGAAACCAAATGGGTTCACTAATATATGGACAACCAAATGAAAGTAAACAACGTGGAGGGGGACCAGCTGGAACAGCCAGGGAGGGGAAGTAGTGGGTGACCCCTGGTGATTACAATTATGTGAAATACATATACAAATAAATTATTTATATAATAATAAAAAGAAAAAAGAAAAAAAAATGACCGTAAGGAATGGTGGGGTCTTTTGTACAAGAGCACTAGCTCCTCAACCAAAATGCTAAGGTGATGGCCACTAAACTACAGTCCAGTCCCCCAGGCAGACCTCTGATTTAGAGTTAGAGAATTTGTAGCTTACATTTTCATGACTCAGTCAAACTTTCCTCTTTACTTCTGCTTTTGAGGGGAGGAGGGGCGGAAATCAGCCTCTAGAAAAATTTTAAAAGTATTCCTGTGAGTAACTGAGTATCTTCCTTTGTTACCATATTGGGTTTAACACTTTCTCTCTCCACTCAGACACAGTACACGTTCAGATTCTGATTTTGAATAAGCAGAAGCAAAAGCAATATAGATTCTGATTTTGAATAAGCAAAAGCAAATAGCCTTGTGTAGTCCTTGGGGGAGAGTAGTATTAAAAGAACCCAGGCCCTGGAAACAACATTCCTAACTCCCCCTCTTCCTCATTCTTCATCCCACACCCAAGAAGAATGCAGTTCACCAGAGAAGTTGACATCTGTTCTCATCTCTCAGAATTATTTGGAACAGAGTTGTATGATTCCAGTAAGCTGAAGAATGATCTTTTTGTTAATTCACCAATATTAATTGCTGTGATGAGGGAGTAATAATGTTTTCCTTAAAGAGAAAAAAGAAATTAATACTTTGTCTTCCTTTATTTTTGTAGGGAGCACAACTCCTCATGATAGCTCATGAAAACCACTGAAAATCTGTGTTATATGTCTGTGAGGTAACATTATGAAAATGGGGAAATATCAGTTACCCCCTCTGAGCTGCATCACGCAAACACAACTATAATGGCTTCAGTTAAGAATATTTCTTGCAATTCCTTTTTATCTGTTAAGATTTTAATTTGTGTAACTAGAACCATCCAATGTATAATCATAAAATTCATTGAATTTGCTTTCATAACTAAATTGTAAGGCTATGAGAGCGCTTTAGCATTTATTTTTTTACATGATACACTTATATCTACTCTTCCATTCAATCAAATACCTGCTCAGAGACTCCATAAGTATACAAACATGTATATATTTATTTTTAATAGCCTAACTGTAGCATATTTTTTTCACAAAGTAATATTATGAATTCTTTCTCCTCTGCACACCTCTGTCTTTTTCTCTTTCTACCTCCCCTTCTTTATTTTGTTTTCATGCCTCATGTATACTCAAAAGTAATGTGCTTTATCTACTTGATTCTCCCTATCAATTTCCTTTCTGATTTTCACTATAATACATGTTGTTTCAATAAATATCTTTATAGAATCTAATTTTTTATAGTACATGTTCAATTATATATTTGGAGTGGGTCTCCTTGAAATGGAAATATCTGGCCCCAAAAATATGTGCTTATAAACTTTTATATGTCAGTTCTCCAACAGAAATACTAACAACACATTTTCATTCACAAACATCTCTTTGTCCTTGTTCATAGTTAAACCATTTTTAGTGCATTGAATTTTGAATACATAGTGATTTTATATATAGATATATATATATACACACACACATGTGTTTATATAGATTACATAAATGCAGTTATATTCATATAAAACAGTGTGTGTATATATATATATGTAGCTTGTGCTTAAGTAGGGTATTTTCTTTCATCACTGTTTCATCAGTGTTAAATTAAAAGAATCCTCCTGCTGACTTGATCTCTTGGTATGTTGTTTTGCTTCAACTCAGTGTCCCAAAACATATTGACAACATTAAATGAGAACTTACTGAAAACATATAAATATAAGCTACTGAGAGACAAAAAAATAAATAAATAAATAAATAAAACAGAACATTTGTGAATCTATCACCTAAAGAAAAATAAAATTTCTAATATCTTTTAAACTTTGTGTAACTTTCTTCCTGATTATTATCCTCTTCCTTCCTCCCAACAGTAACAACTATTTTTACTTTTATGCTTATATTTCATATATATTTTTGTTTTCTGGTTTTCTTGATTGACAAAGGTTGTCTACATATTTCAATACTAGTTGTAAATTTTACACAAGGGTTTTTTTTGAGGTCCCTTCTTAAATTGTTGCCATGTTGTTGAATTATCTGTAGTTTTTTGGTTTTGCCCTGTATTTAGAAAAAATTCTCCATACTGTGGCATTTTTTGAAAATTCTTTGTGACTAGTTTTTATTTTCTTCTTTACAATTGCTACTTTTTGCACACCTTTCTGAATTTTGATCTTGGTAGTCATTTTCTAGAATTGCATTCCCATCCTAGAATATTTAACATTGTTTGGGGCTATATATGGACTCTTACATGTTCCCTTTTTCAGAATTTCCATCTGTTCAGGTCCAGTGTTGAATAATTAAAATGCTAACTTTGAACTTTCCTGTTGCCCTGATATTGTCACTATGGGTTTTGCAGAAAACAGTTACTAATCCAGTTTAATCCAGAATTTAAAGACTATGTAGCTAGAAATACCCTGCTACATTTGGATATGCTGTTTTCATTTGAAGAGTGTTAATAGGAGTTAACAGAAAATTTGGATTGACTACATCAAATTCTACATCCTGGAGATTAACATTGCTGTTAAAATCTTAGTGTATTTTTTTCCATTTGTTCCTCTATGAAAATATAATCCATATTTTTATATTAAAAATAAATTAGATTTTGGATATTTAATATTCTATATACTGCCAATTTAATAATATAATTTGGTATAATTATCTTTCTCTGTCAATACAAGTCTAGATCATTTTAGTAGTTGCAGGACTACGCCAGTTTACCATGGATGAATTATCCGAGTTTTTAATATATCCAATTAACTTATTTATAGTTTTTCCTTATCTGTACATATGTACAAGTTGTAGACAATACAACCTGGTTTCAGTCACACATAGTTTGTTACTTATAGTTTGGGATGGAAGCTCCAGGAAAGTACATTTCAAATAGATATAGAAATTGGAATTCCAACTTCAAATAGAAAGTGGAAATTTTTGACAAGCCTGCAGAAAAGTTGGACCACTTAAAAATGATCTAGCAATTATAGACAATGTTGAAAAAAAGCTCGTGCATTGATAAGTGTTCCTATAAAATATTTAGGCTATATTAAAAGGCCAAATTTAGCCTGAGCAATCCAATATATAGAATAGCCTTGTGTGTCTGATAAAGAGGAACATCTAAATTGATAATGGTTCAGGAACCTAGCTAGGCCTCTACTTAAGGAATGTATAAGTCTAACCCCTCTCTAAGAAAGACAGCTCCATTTTTTGAACTTTACTTTTTGACATACTAGCAGCTAACCCACATGGATATTGAAATTTAAATAGATTTAAATGAAAAGAAATTAAAAATTGAGTTTTTCAACCAAGCTGGCCATATTTCAAGAGCCCAGTACTTGGAGTTAATGAATGATGCAGCTATAGGATATTTCCATCATTGTCAAAAGCACTAGTCTAGAAAATTCATACACTGAGGCTAGAGATTGGGTTGGGAGGATTCTATTTGATGACTATTTTTATAGTCCATCTGAAGACGGGTGTAGTAAGAAGAGGAAAAGAGATTTATATGGGATGATGTTCTGTTATTATAGGGTGTAAAGTGGAGCATTATAAATTTTAACTTGAGAGACTAGGAGCTAGTGACATCATGGAGAGAAACATAGGACACACAAGGAGTGACAGGTGAGTGTAAGATCCTCTAGGCTTATTGCTGAGTTAAATTTGGGGCCTTTCCAGCTAAAGCAGACACAAGAATGAATGCTTAGAATGAATCGTACAATGATGGGTGAGATTTTTGTGACAGGTCACATAAGTACATTCTCTTTTTAAATCTGTTTTTGCATTTGTTTTCATTGATTAGTTTTTTTAAAAAATGTTCATTTTCCATTTTAGCTTTTATCTTAGTGACTTGAAATAATAAACTTATTAAGACTCTTACTACTTTTTAAATATTTATGTTAAATAAACTGAACAATCTTAAGTGTATAGTTTGTTATTTTTTACACATTTGTATTCTGGTGATACTACCACTTAGGTTTAGAGACAAAAGATTACATCTCACCTAAGATCACTTAGAACACCTTTCTAGACAATGCCAAACTCCTGAAAGTAGCCACGTTCTGTTACAAGATTAATTTGAACTTCACAAGAATGGAATGATAGAATATTTTTACATGCTCTTTCCTGTAGCACTACTTCTTTCATTATGGTGGGCATAGCTGTTACCCCATTATATAAACAAATCACAATTTCTTATATTATGCAGTTAGTGAATAAAAGGAATATTTCCAGCTTTTAACTATTGTGAACAAAATTGCCATCAATGTTCTTGTACATATTTTCAGTGGATGCATGCATTGATTTCTCTTGGACATATATCTAAAAATATAATTTCTGGTGGCATATTTCTTAATATGTGCAAATTAAATAATGCATCCAGAAATTCATATGCTTCTTACTTTTTCATGTTTTATTACTTGTGGCAAGACATTTGTTGTTTGTGTATTTGTGCACATGAGCATGCATGCAAAGGTTCATGGCATTTTGTAAATGTAACATTAAGAATAGCTAAGTAAAATAATGGAATGACAAAAATAATATCATTTAGTATCATTTTGGGTGGGGGTCCTCAGTTGGAAAATACCTAGAGATTAAAAAGAAATGTAAAAGACATATGGAGAAGTTAACAATAAAATTTATTTACAGATCTGGAAATCGAGAAGACTCATGATGCTTTCAAGTGGAACACTTAATAGTCTGTAAATGCCCACATGCACCTAACTTCTAACATGCTTCCAAATGGAGGCCCTTTGAGGTTTTCTTGGAACACAGCAAAAGGTTCTAAAGTATTTGTGGAATAACAAATGTGTGAAAAGAGCCAATGAAGAGTTTCCAAAAGAAAAATAATGAGGTGGGGACTCTCAACCAGATATAGATAATAAATTATTCAGTAAACAGTTTGGGACAATTGGCTCTGCACTGAGAAATAGCATGCATATCCTTACCTCAAACTCATAATAAATTCCAGATGGATTATGCCATGAGTGCAAATGAATTAATGCAACAGTGTGAAAGTGACTATGGAAGAAAATGGCTTTATAATTTTTGGAATAGGAAAAATGTTTCTACACATGCCATAAATCTTAGATACTATAAAACAAAGGTTGAAATATTTAAAACTGCATAAAGTGAAAATGACAAACTAGGGGAAATATTTGATAGCATATGTGACAAAACATTAATAGTCTTAATATAAAGAGGTTCAACAAATCAATAAAGAAAAGACAAAGAGTTCAATAGAAATATAAAGAACATGAAAGGTATTTCACAGTGGCAAAGATAATAGTGCATAAATATGCATTTACCTGCACTAATAATGCATGGAATACAAATTCGGGTATTAAGGAGAGAATGATTTTTCACATTCACAAATATTTATAACACCTTCTTTCCAAGGTTATGTGGAAACAGACATTCTCATAATTGGGGATAAAATATGCAAGTACAAGCTCTTTATAGGGCATCTTGGTAAAAATCTTTTTAAACATGTTGGTTTTGATCCAGCAAGTCTGCTTCTAGGATTGGCTCATAGAAATGACTGGACAGGTGCTCAGATGTATTACAAGACATTTGTTTTAACACTGTTATGAGAGGACAAATGTCAATAAGGGAATGGCTAAACACATTATGAAATATTTTGTGACTGTTCAACAGGAGGTGGATGAATCAGTGGATGGATGTGTGGTTAGAAAAAGTCTCTTTAGTATCTTCTTAGTCATAAAAGCAAGTTCCAGAAAAATGTCTAAGTTTATATAGAGAGACAATTCTAAACAAAACAATTTGTGAGATCATCAACCTTATGTAGCCCTCAAAACACTAACTGTCTAGTATATCAAAACATTTGCTACAATTATATCTTTTTAAAACACCTGCCTTAGAACTGCTCACAGGAGAGAGGAGAACTGGACCAACTGCCTCTGCCTTCCCCTCAAGACAATAACACTCTCAGTTTTTTCCTTTCTTTTCTTTCTTTTTTTAAATACTATATTTTTTCATTGAATAAGTTTTGTTTACATTTGCCTTTTGGGTTCCTCCGCCCTCCCCCATCGCACCCCCTTGGTTTCTCCATCTCCTCTTTCACTGCCATTTATTGTTTAATCTTTAGTCTCTTGGCTTCTTCCCTTTCTTTCCTGTAGCAATGTCCTTTTGTCCAGTGTGGACATGGTTTCCTGGGACACAGTGGCCTGTGCTTAGTTTCCAAGTGTCTTTTAGCTGCTGGCCACCAGTTCACACATGATTGTGTTCTTTCAGCGCCTCCTCCTTCTTTCTGGTCGCCTGCTCTGGCCCATCTTCTGTCATATTTTGCTCCTTTGTTTTGTAGTTCTGGTTGTTGGCATTGGGAGCGTTTCTCCTGGCCAAAGTTTGTGCACCAATTTTTGTTGTTGTTTTTTTGAGACTATAGCTTGCTATTTTTGCCCGTGGAACTGTAGGCTCACGTTGCCCGGGGTACTACAGACTCAAGCGATCCCCAGCCTCAGCTTCCCAGGTAGCTGGGATTACAGGCATGCGCCACCACACCCAGCTATTTTTTTGGGACTAGGTCTTTCTACATGCCCCCAGTGGGACTCCAACTGCGATCCCTGGCCCTGGCGGTGGCTTCCTAGGCTGCCACCTACAGGCATGTGCCACCATGCCTGCAGGGCCCTGAGCACCAATTTTTTTTTTTTTTTAATCTAAATAGGCCCTGGCAGGTGTTGGTCCGGTTTGTCGTGGGGTCACTGCCCATCTCTGTGGCTTTCCTCACCCTCTAAAGTGGGAGGGTCCTTTGATCATGCTGAAGGCATCTCTGAACGGGAAATTCCGTTCCCATCATTGTAGATCACAGCAGTTGTATTTCTGAGGTAGTTCATCTCTATAATCAGTCTTATAGTCCTGTGTCCCATGGATCTGACATGTTTGTTGTTCCAGAATTCTTTGTTTTTCACCTCTGTATTCGTGTGCAGCTGCCATTGAATCACTGATTTAGTGAGGGTTGACTGGATTTGGAGAAGAACAGAGGGAATGACCCTTACCACCCACTACCCCCAGCCAGCCCGTGCGTCCGGCAGTGGGGACTCAGCGCCTGGCAGCATGGCTGAACCGGGCGTGTGGGTGGGGCTCTTTTTTCTTTATTTTCGAATCTACTCCTTGCAAGCAACTGTTTGAGTTCAGTAGTATGTATATTGCACAGATTTTTTTTTTTTTTTAGACTAGTTCTTGCTATTTTTGCCCGGGGAACTGCAAGCTCAAGTTGCCCGGGGTACCAAAGACTCAAGCAATCCACAGCCTTAGCTTACCAGGTAGCTGGGATTACAGGCGCGCGCCACCACGCCCAGTTATTTTTGGAACTAGGTCTGTCTCGAACCCGTGGACTCAGTGATTCCCAGTCGCAGCCACATTCCATAAGCTTGCGCTTAAAGTCAAGCACCACTTACCCAGCTTTAGCACAGATGTTTTAAGAAAGATCCTCCTATTTATGTGCTTTTCAGTGATTTTTCACATTAGTAAACTGTGCTACAATAAATATCTTTGTCTAGTGCTTCCTTTTCTTCATTACACATGTTGAACTTCTCTTCCAATAGATACCCAGAAATGATCTGATAGGCTATTTATCCGATACCAAAAATTTAAATGTTTTGTATATGATATTGCAGTGTCTGTCTATGCTTCATTTGTTCTAAATCTGTCAGTTATTTTTCATCTTATTCAGTCTAAGAGTAATTATCTTACTGAGGACCATGTGGTCAGCTCCCTCAAGTCCCAGCACCCCTCACCACCATTGCTTCGCTGATATTTTCTTTTCCCTCACTCCAGTCCTCATTCTCTCTGCTGCAGCAGTAGCAGTCTCTTTGATGCTTTCTAAATACAAGTAGTATGCGCTCATTCCAGGCCCAGACAGATTGTCTCCCTTTGGCCTATAATACTTTTCCTGAAATATCTTCATGGCTCCCTCTCTTGCTTCCCTCTAATTCTTAGTAGAAATTTTAATAGAAAAAGTTTAAAGTAGAATGTGACTTCCACATATATATTGAAAAATAAACATCTAAAAGACACTGAGCTATGCAAGTGATTGTTCTGCAAGATAATAAAACAATGTAAGCAATAACAATTAAAACATGATGTTACTAGCTCATAAAAATATGGATTTACCAATAGAATAGAGTCCAGTAATTGATGCAGATTACTTAACAAGAATCTAGTATTGAATAAAGACAGTGTTTCAAATCAATTGGGGAAAGCTTAATTATTCAGTAAATGGTGTTGCAATAAGTGGAAGTATTTCAAGAAAAAAATCTAATTGTATCCCCACTTACATGTTATAGCAAAATAAATGCTAATGATCACAGATTTACACTTGAAAATTGACATAAATACACTAAAAACATTTTTCTTTTCTATACGCTAGAAGAATACATTTATATGATTGAAGGTATATAGTTTAGTGTGACAAACTAAAAAACAAAACCACAAATTGATTTGACTTAGAGAGCAATTGACTTAAAAAAAATAACTTCCTTAATGACTCAAAATTAAGGATAATAAATGAAAGACAAATGCCTCAAACTAGAAAGCAAATATATACATTACATCATAGTCAAAGACAAATTTATTAGATTTATATGAAAGTTCTTCAATTGGATGGGGAAAGTAGGAAAACAACTCAGAGAAAGTAATATAAGCCGTTTTAAAACTTACAAAGAGATGTTTATAGTAAGGGAAATACAGACTAAATCCTGGAATACCATTTCTTATCACTGATTGGCAAACATACAAAAGTTTGACAATATTTTCTTGACTATCCTGTCATTGTGAGACTGTGAAATTCTCTATATCCAACTGAAACTGGGTGGCCCTAACCCCCCCCCCCCTTCCAGGTTGTAGCATTTAACAAAGTACTCTGCTCCCATTGGCTGGTGGCAGTTTAAAAAGGAGTCTGGGAGAAGCCACGAGGGGGAGAGAGAGAGAAGTTGGAGGAGCGGCGTCCGGGGGAGAAGCCACGAGGGAGAGAAGTTGCAGGAGCGGCGTCCAGGAGAGAAGCCACGAGAGAGAAAAGTTGGAGGAGCGGCGTCCGGAGGAGCGGCGTCTGGGTAGCGGCCAGAAGTGGGAGTTG
>PVHY01002556.1:0-55177 GCA_004024945.1 Uropsilus gracilis
TATTTTCAGGAAATTTGCTCTAAAAATAATTAGATAAAAGAACAAAAAAGTATTTATAAGAATATTCATTAAAGAGTAAAATTACTCATCATATATAAATTATGTATGCACACACATTTCTTGTTTTAGCTCAGAGGGCTGCAAGCTTTTTATGTAAAAAAATAAAGAACTAAATAAATATGCTAGACTTTGCAAGTCACAGGGTTTCTATCACTATTAATTCATCTCTGCCATCATAGCAGGAAAGCAACAGACAAGTAAATAAACAGTCATGCTGTGTTCAAAATAGACTTTTACAAAAATAAGTAGTGGGTTAGATTTGCCCTCAGACTGTAGTTTTCTGACTCCTCCTTTAAATGGTCAATTTTATAGAAGTGATCTCTTTTATTATTAAACTTTTCATGCCACCGTTTATGCTAGTTAGATTGAAGAGGTAGCTGGCTTGAGGCTTATTTTCTAAGGATAGTATATACAGCCTCTCTCCTGAGAAATAAGGTTGTACTCAATGCTATTTAATTGTACCAAGCTCAGGTGTTGGCAACTCGCGGACTCAAGTGATACTTATCCTCATCCTCCCAGGTAGCTGGGATTACAGGCACATGCCACCATGCCTGACTTGTTCTCAACTCTTAGAGAGAAGATATAAAACTTTCAGCTGTGCTTACTGTTTAGAGCCATGTGACCCTAACAGCTACATCTGCCCTTTTCCAGTTTCCTCTAACACATACACAACACACACACACACATACACACACAGCATCCACACACCATAAGCACAGCAAAGAGCACATATAACATAACATTGGGCCCTAGCCTTACTTTTAAGAGAAAATGAATATAAGTCTAAAGAAGTGGTATAGAGTGATTCAGAAATCTTAGAGGACCTGACATAAAAAAGACTGCAGAACAAGTATGTTCCCATGACTAAGGACACGGGTGCTAGCTCATAGCTGTAGTTGGTTGGTAGAAGTGCCCAATGGGTTCATCTGTTCATGTCTACAGATAGCTGACAAAGCTAACTACTGGGGGCTTATTTTCTCAATGTGATACCTATACCGGAGATCACCTCTCAAAAGGAAGGTGAAGCTTAGGTAATGTTCACCAATCTTATCCTTTCCATTTATACAGCTTCAAAAACACTGAGGAAGTATTCCTTAAAAAATAAACAACATATGTGGAGAAGAAAAAAAAGCTATCAAGTATCCTCAACCCCAATTTGGTAATAAATTAATCTTGATTAATGTTCACGAATGGGAGCAATAGCAGAAAACTCATAAAATCCGCGCTGCTTCTTTGCTGTTAGTCCTGACTCAAGCAATAAGTATTTATTGAGAACTTACTAAATACCAGGCTCCTGTACCTCCAAGAATTATTTACCTGCTCTAATGTTTCAATAAATGAACAACACCCATGAAGGTTCTTATTTGAGACAACAATCTTTGTTTCTGACAAATAAGCTTCTAGTGATGAATTTGCCACTAGTCTCTCTCCGTCTTTGCTCTGACACATAGTAAGGCTAAGAGAACATATTTAGAATAGTTGTAGCAATATTAACCTGTCCATTCGGAAGAAGTTCTGGGAATGCTGGATTCGTCCTGCACTCACTTGTAAGCATGGCCTCTGAATTAAAGCTTTATTTAGCTCTGACTTAACATGGCAGGGAAACACTACTACAGGAGGTGGCCAGAGCGTGAGCAAACCTCTGAATGCTGAGCTACTTACAGTGAAAGGGTGGTAGGGGGGGACGGGGGGAGCTCCTCGGGGCCCTGCTGGTGGAGGCAGCACGGACAGTCCTGTTGAAAAGATGCCAAGTGCGCTGAGGTTCAACCCTGGGATCAGATTGGCTTGTTGCTGGGAACAGAAATGGAAAAAAAGATGAGGGGAGGAGCCAGAGAGGCCCAGCTTGCCTGGGTCAACTCCCATCTCTTGTCTGTATGGCACCAGAGTCTCTGACTCAGCTCTGTCCTGGCCCTGTGGACCTCTGCCCCACCCTGCCGCCGGGGAGGGCTCTCCAACCTCGACCTGGCCATGGCATTCCTTCTTCACACACGTGGGAGTGTCTACACATCTTCACACAGCAGATGAGGCAGTTCCTGGGGACATGGACCACCTCTCCAGTCTCTCTCCTGTTAACTCCTCAGTCCCAGTCTGCCCTGCCCTGCTCCTCTCTCACTGCCGGGCCATCACATTTTGTTCTGACTGCAAAAAAAAAAAAGTGTGTCTCCCCTTCCCTCGCCTGGATAAGATCTATTCATGTGGGTTTCACCTGGGTTTAGGTGTCCTCTCATGTAGGAAGCCACCTCTCATCCCAAAGCTGTCAGCTCAAACCCCCCTTCTGTGCTTTACATTCCTGCATCCTTACAACGGCGCTTATATCACATGGCATTTGAGTCTTTTGTTTAGTTACCTCTTCCCTTTGTAGACTGTAATTCCTAATAGGGGAAGAGAGGTTGCCTTACTCAGTGTTCTTTTTTCGGTGCCTGGTATATAGTAAGTGCTCAACAAATATTTGTTGAACAAATATGTTTAAAACAGGTTAAATTATTTTTTTCTCTAGCTCTAGCCAGGGAAAGCTCAGACCTCTTCAAGGATACCACAGATGCCTACATCATTCCAGAGTCAGAAGGTTCACAACTTTGGCTTTCTCACCAGGTAGCTGCCAGCTTCATGATCCTCTCGCTTGACTTAGTTAATATTTAAACAAGGGGATGCTCACCTGAACTGGAGTGAGTTTTAACTACTCAGCTCTTTAGAGGCACAGGGTGTAGTAGCCTCCCACCCTGGATTGTGTCTAGCCTCTTCGTTCCCAAATATTGAGCGGTTCTCCAACATTTTCTATTTTCTTATCTGTGGCTCTGGCTAACCTGACTTTCTTTTAGAATGTCTGGAAGATTACAGCTGAATCCTTAATCTTTACCCAATCTAATATATATATATATATATATATACATATATATATACATATATGTGTGTGTGTGTCAGATATATATAAAAACTGATAGATCTTATATACATATAAGATCTATATATATAAGATCTATATATTAATATCTATATATCATATATAAACTGCTAGATATTACATATATACATATATATTATATATATGGATAATAAACTGCTAGATCTTACATATGCATATATTCTTATATCCATATAAGATATATATCCATATAAGATACATATATATACACATATGTAAGATCTAGCAGTTTATTATCCATATAAAAATGTATGACTTTGATGTAGATATGAATTAAAGTGACAGGCTCAGGTGAAGATGTTTGGAACATCCATATTCTCTGGTAGCTTTTCTGGGTGTTCACAGAAAAAGATGCTTATCATAAGAAAGCAAGAAACCAAGAGAAGATAATGTGATTATCAGATGACTCTTCCACAGACAAATACACGGAGCAGGAGGAAGAAAAGGTCTTTCTGTGACTTTCTCATTATGTCACTTAATTGTCATGTGACTGCGTTGCTAAGGAGGGGTTGTGCCGAGATGGTGAACAGACTACTGAACTGAGGAACAGGACTCTGTGGAAAAGTGTGAGGGTTTAATCTACAGATAGCCTTTTGTCAACATTTACGTCTCTCTTACTTGGCCTGAGATTTGCCCCAAAGTATCCAAGAGGGATGATGAAGTGGATAAAGGTTCAGGTGAAACAAAACAGCCCATAGACTGATAACTATGAAAGTTATTGAAGGATTATAGGCACATGAGGTTTTATCATAATATCCTTTCTCTTTTGTATACATTACAAATCATTATAAAAAATGAAAAGTTTGTATTCATCTGAGCTGAGCTTGGGCTTAGCTGATGGAAAAGTATTTTTAAGGTTTCTGAATGCCAGACTGATGTGTCCCTACTATAAATAGAGAACAGGAAGGCCAAGCCCTGCTAGTCTTCTAGAAGTAACAGTGAGAATTTAGGTGGTTGACAACATTATAAAGGGCATGCTAAAGAAATATTTCAATAAGCAAGACATAAATCAGAAATTAATATTAAAGTATGCTTTTTAAAATTCAAATAGGAAAATTTCCATTTACCTAACATACCAGCTATTTTTATTTTTGCAAAGTCATCTATTTTGAATTTTATTTTACAAAGTAGAATCCTACTTATACACATGACAATATAATCTTTTCTTAATTAACATTAATTGTAAGCAATTCCTCACTTTACATTCTTTAAAGTTATGACTTAAATGAGTTCATTTTGTCATAATGGCTATTTTGTCCAGCATTTATCATACTTTACTATATGGCTTCCTGATTATTTATATGTCCTTACCCTGAGAAGGCAGAAATAACTGTATACCTACTCTTAGGTGGTTTTTCACTAGCTGAATGACAATTTTTCTTAGAGCGGCTTGGGTCCTACCTGAAAACACACGTGAAATCAGTAGAGAAGAAAGCATCAGGCACTCACATTAACGGCCAGCATATCGTTTTCAAAGGCCTCACGCAGCTTCTTCATAATCTCTATCTCAGCATTGGCACAGGCCTCGATTGTGCCCTTCACAGTGATGGTTCTTTCAGGATTGTATATGCTCAAATCCTGCAAGCTGGTCATAAAGAGAGAAATTTCCTTTTGTTAAAGGAAAAGTAAAATCCCAGAAGGCTCAAAAATGATAGGTGAGGCAGAGAGAGGAGTGGATTTTCTTACCACATAAATGGTACAAGGTATCTGCCATAGCATCTGAAACTTTAACAAGTGACTTAACTCATATCCATGATAGAAAATGTTTTACTGGGAACTGTATTTTTCTTGGATAGCGTTAGAGATAATTATATCACTTATGGTTATGACTGGGTATGCTTATCAAGATGCTCAAATTGTCCATTATTTGGCAACAATTAATCTGAACGTGTGACTCACGATGAGATTGTTATCTTGGTCCCTGTCTCATGTTCGATTTTCTTCAAGTTCCTGCCTTCTTTTCCTATCAGTCTTCCGACCAAGCCATTATGGGCCAAGATTTTCAAAGGAATCTCTTCAGCTCTGAAAAAGAATAATTTAACATGTAAGGTAGACACAGTGGTTGTTTACCAAGAGGTTTTTTTTTTTCTTTCTTTCTTATACCAAAACCATTTTGTCCAGGTACCAAGGGGTTTTAGGAGATGCTGGGTCCCTCTCCTAAAGAATTCATTCTGTAACATAAATTCTGATTAACATGAGCTGAACTACAGTAATTAAACTCCCTTTTTGTGACTGGTTGGGAATGGGTACATGAGATAGAGCTGGTAAATGCAGTATGAAGAGGAGTCTGTTAGGTGACTTCAGGAAGGTTTTCTTTGCTCTTAAAAGAGGCAAATGGAGGGCAGGCATGGTGGCACATGCCTGTAAGCGGCAGCCTAGGGAACTGTGGCTGGGGTCAGGGATCTCGGTTTGAGTGCCGCCGAGGGCACGCAGTGAGACCTAGTCCCCAAAAAAATAGCTGGGCGTGGTGGCACGTGCCTGTAATCCCAGCTACCTGGGAAGCTGAGGCTGGGGATTGTTTGAGTCTGTGGTACCTCGGGCAACATGAGCCTGAGGTTCCACAGGCAAAAATAGTGAGACCTAGTCTCAAAAAAAAAAAAAAAGAAAAGAAAAGGCAAAAGGGAGAATGACATCAGCCAGGTTCTGAATACAGCTTCTCCTACTCCCCCAGAGACACCAAGTTAACAACAGACAGACCAGAGTTCTGTGAAGACTCTACAATGATCAACTGAGAAACACAGCACCCAGGTCATTATAAAACCAAAAAAGGATTTTAGCAAAAGGGTTACGAAAATGTGTGTGACTTCTGAGATGTTTGTTCAAATCCCCTTCCATAGTATTGCAAGGAGCAATGAAGAGGAAATCCCCCATATCAGGGATTCTCCCTTGGGAGGGAAACAAGTGAACCAAGAATCCAGTGCTCTGGTTAGTCTGGGGGGTAGTCTAAGGGATTGTTTTCTGACTGGTCTGACTCAGTGTGCTGAATAGACTGTTGCAAGAGCTTGAAAGTCTGTGAAAATGCAGTGAGCAATAGTTCAGAGTGGAGTCACAGGAAGAAAGAGACCAGAAAATGTCTGAGATTTCAGCATTCCCAGCCAGGCTAATTAGTGAAAGTCTTCTCCTGAATGAAGCCAATATATAGTGAAATTCCAACAAAAAATTGCAAAGTATGTATAGAAAAAGCAATGATTTAATCAAAATATGAAAATGAAATCCCAGAAAATCACTTTAAAGAAGTGTCTATCTGCAAGTTACCTGACAAAGAGTTTTAAAACAACTGCTAAGTTTACAATGACCTAAAAGGAGCACAGGTAAACAACAGAACAAAATTGGGAAAAGGACACATAAACAAACTGAGAATATTAAAACAGTAAAAGCGTTTCCCAATGGAATGAAAGGAGCTAAAAAATATATCTAAACTAAAAATTCATTAAATAATTTGATCAAAATAAAGACCGATTATCTGAAATCAACTAATCAGAATAGGAAAAAAAGAAAAGAATTAGAAAGGTGAAGAGAACACCGTCAAAGGGACCAATATACACATCATAGGACTCCCAGGAGGAGTAAAGAGAAGGGGCAGGGAATTTACTCAAAAAATTCTGGTGGAAAACTTTCAAAGTGAGGGAAGAAATGGACATGTATAGTCAGGAAACTTAACTCCAAACAGAAGTGCACTGAGATATGAGATATATTATAATTCAAGTTCCTAAAGTTAACAACAATGTAGCAAGAGAAAATATAGCAAGAGAAAAGCAACTCGGGAACTTGCCATACAATCTGGGAAACTGCCATACAATTATCAGTGATATCTACGCAGAAGCGCTGCAGGCCAGAAGGGGATGGGATGACTTGTTCAAATCGCTGAAAGGAAGTGAAAAAACCCTATCAACTAAGAATGCTACATTTGGGAAAACTGTCCTTCAAAGACGAAGGAGAGAGAGTACCTGCAGCACAGGCTGGAGGGCAGCTGGTCAGTGGACAGGCCAGTCTTAGAACTTGGCCCCCTGTTGCCCTGCTCTCTCTCTCCACCCCACATGAGTGCAGTCCTGTGTGGTCCGGTTCCAGGTGGGTAGACAGTGGAGGGCTCTCCATGTTGCTTTAAGCCCCACGGTACACTCTGAGTGGGGCTTCCTGCAACATGCACAGCTCAAAAGGACACCACATTCACTGGAATCTTCATGTGCAGCCCACATTATCACACCAACGATGGCTTGCCTGGAAGTATTGGGGCTTTCAGGACATCAAAGAGGCTGTGGTCAACACTGGCAGTCAGTCAGGCAAGCACTGCAAATATGGTTTTTATGAGTATGGCTGACTGGCTGGCAGCTGAGAGCACTTGCAAATGCTGAAATCCTACCCAACATCCACTGTTGCAAGGCCACTGAGAACCCAGTATATCTGGATGCCAAGCCACAGAGCCTTCAGATGGGCTTTGCCTTGGATGTGCAGCAGCTGTACACTACCTTAATCAATCTGACTTATGCATGGATACCCCATATCTCCCACAGACCATTGTCCAGGCATAGTGACGCCGGCCATCTCAGTCTCATCACTGTCTTCACTTTCCAAGTACATGATGGCCAACCCAGCTTACCCCCAGTATCTGCTGAAACCACCTCTCCCTCCACCAACTGCGTGGGCTATAGTCACCTGGAGGCAGTGTCCCAGGCCCTGTGGGCAGCAATTCACTCCCCTTTCCCCCTCTCAGGAACCACCTTCCTACAGTACCAACCTCCACAGCTACCAGACACAGTACAGGATCCCACTCTGGGATCAGCACCTGTGTCACCCACACCCGGGCAGGGAGTAAGCATTAGCAGCTATACGAAGTGCCATGGTGAAAAGAAAATGCATCTAACTGCAGGTCCGAAGTAAATTTTCAGAAGGACAGGAAGTGATATAGGTTTGCAAATGAGGCTGCCTCACACAAGGGAACCTATACAGTAAATTGCAGAGAACATCATATTCAGTGGTAAAAGACTGAAATCTACTCCTTTAAGATAAAAAATGTGAGAGAAAGATGCCTGTTTGCACCACTTATATTTAACTTAGTATCGAAAGTCCTATCCAGAGCAAAAGAGGTAAAAAGTACCTAACTTGGAAAAAAGTAAAATTACATCTGTTTACAGATGACAAAATCTCCTACAAAGAAAATCCTAGATTCTACAAACAAGGCATTAGAACAAATAAACAAATTCAGCAGCATTATAGGATATAAAACCAACACACAAAAATCTGTTCTATTTCTATAACACTAACAATCTGAAAAGGAAATTTATTGATTTTTTTATTACTGCCCTCCTTGACCTGAAGAGGAAATTAAAAAATGCCATTTACAATGGCATCATAGAGAATGAAACACTTAAGAATAAATTTAAGCAAGGAAATGAAAGATTTATACTCCTGAAATTACAAAATCTTGTCAAAAGAAATTAAAATAGAAATAAATGGAAAGACATCCCATGTTCATGAACTGGAAGACTCAATATTGGCTAGACTTTCATACTATCCAAAGTGACTTTCAGACTGGTTAGTTTTCAGAAACAGAGAAAATTCTAAAATTTGTATGGAATCTCAAGGGCCCTTTAGTAGTCAAAACAATTCAGAAAAAGAATAGTTGGTGGGCTTTCACTCCCTGATTGCAAAACATATTAAAAAGCTAATCAAAATAAAGTGGTACTGGACAGACAAAACCACCAGAATTGACTAGACATCTCATAAATAGACTTTATATATATGGTCAATGATCTATAACAAAGGTGCCAAGGTTACACAATGAGGAAAGCACAGTCTTTGCAACAAATGGCCCTGGGAAAATAGAAATAAGCTGGACTCTTATTTCATATATAAAAATTATCTTAAAAGGGCTAAAGACCTGAATTTGAAACCTAGGACTATAACATTGCCAGAAGAGAACATAGGGAAAGGCTTTATGATCTTGGACGTGGTGATGGTCTCTTAGATATGACACCAAAAGCATAGATAACAAAAGCAAAAATAGACAAATGGGACTATTTTGAATAAAAACATCTGTGCATCAAAAGACACAACTAAGAGTGAAATAACAACCTATGGGATGGAAATAAGTTTTGCAAATTGTATATCTACAAGGAATTAATATCCAGGTTCCTAAACTAAACAACAACAGAAAAAAACCTGTTGCAAGAATGGGCAAAGGACTTCAAAAAATAGTTCTCCGAAGATGACATACAAATGCCAACAAGGCTACCAAAAGATGTTCAACATCACTAATCCTCAGAGAAATGCAGATAAAAACCACAATGAGATATTGTGAATACGAAATGTTACCTCACAATCTTTGGTTTGGTGGTTAAAAAAATAACAGGAAATACCAAGTGTTGGTGAGGATGTAGAGAAAGTGGAACCTTTGTGTTCTGATGTATAAATGGTACAATCACTGCAAAAATGGTACAGTTTCTCAAAAAATTGGAAATAGAACGACACTATGATTCAGCAATTTTAATGTCTGAATATATAGAGAAAAAATGTCAAAGAAGTATTTGCCCACCCATGTTCATAACAGTTACAAAACATCAAGTGCAAGAACAACCCAAATTCCCACAAAAGGTGAAAAAGTTAATGCAGTATACATAGGCAACAGGTCTTTTCCAGTCTTAAATGGAAAAACTACCTGCTACAATATGGACAAATCTTTAGGGAATTTTGCTGGGTGAAATAAGGCAATCACCCAAAGATAAATACTGAATGATTTTAACCATGTGAGGCCTCAAAGTAATCAAATTCACAGATTGGTAGTTACCAGAGGCTGGAGGGATAGGGGGAAAGAGAATAGTTTTTAAACAGAAATAGAGTTTCAATTTTGCAAAATGAAAATGTTCTGGAGATCTGTTTCTGGAGATCTGTGAATATACTTAACACTAGTGAACTGTACACCTTAGCATTAAAAATGATAAATTTTACATTTTTTTTAACCACAATAAAAAAAGCTCAGAAAAGGAAGAAGGAAAGAATATTTTTCTGTGTTGACACAAGGTCTGAAATCACTACAACCATCTTGTCGGGACCAGGGGAATTTCGGACATCCTGAGAAGAGCAAGTTATGGGTCTTCAAGTTCATGATTCAACCAACCTCAGAGTCACTCTTCTTAGGACTTCTTGTTACAGGACATAATATTACTTCTTATTGCTTAAGCTATTTGTTATATTTTTTGCTACTTGAGACCAAACTGATAGATGCATGACTATCACCTCAAAATAAACAAAAGCTTAAGGAAGCTCCTTTTGAATGTAACTTTCAGAGGACAGGGTTTTCGCTTTGGGTTTTATTCATTGGTACAAAGAACACTGTCAGCAGGTGCTCAATAAATAAGTAAAGAGAACGTTTAGGACCTCTTTTCTAAATGTTCACCTCCTGGTTATTCTATTTTAGGGCTTGGCTTCAATGTCCCACAGGGTATCCTCATCTGCAACCCTATATCACCTCCTGTCCTTCTGAAAATTTACTTAGGACCTGCAATTAGATGCAGTCATTTTTTTTTCTCACCATGGCACTTGGAATAGCTGCTAATGCTTCCTCCCTGGTGTAATTATTCATTTAGCAAATATAACTGGGTTTTGAGCTCCAAGAAAACAAGAATTGGGTCTTATTTGTTGTTTTAGTTTCAGTCACCAACACAGTGTGATACTCCAAATAAATTTATTTCAAAGATATTCAAACTCCATCTTGGCTCCACACAAAAACTTAAAAACAATTAAAATTTTTTTGATATTTGTTTGTATCTAAAGGATCTAAGAGAATATTATGTATAAAATTCTTAATAACTCGAATGAGGACTTCTTCAACTAAGTCACAGCATTGAGGTGGTTTCATAAATCCCATTTTAAGAGTAAATAATTCATAAATGAAAGATTAGAAATCTTAAGAAATCTGCAGTGTTTTTCTATCAAAAGAATACTTCCATAATTTTGGTTTTAGAACACTTTTGTTTGACTTTACTTGCTAAATTAATTTTGTGTTTAATTCATCCTTTAACTATTTCTCTGTAAAACTGCCACCCCTACTCTTAATGGACTTGGCTAAAGCCTTTATTTTTAGTTGTCTGTTCCATGACTATTAATTTATTTGCAATACAAAGTCAATTGGTTTAGTAAGAACTGTATTTGCTGTTCAAATTGATTCCACACTCACAAAGTTGTAGAATCCTAGGAAGTAATTTATAAAGGAGAGAGGGAAGCTGGAAAAGAGGAAGAATCAAACAGCCTGGAAAAGAGGAAGAATCAAACAGCCAGCTGAACGCCAGTCTCTGCTACTTCAGGAAAGGTGATTCAACTTTAAAAGAGTACGAATGATTTAGGAGCAGGGAGGATAAAATTTCTTCTGGAACTAAACCATCCAGTAAATGATAGTTTTTGACAACACCGTACATTTTACACCTGCACTGGCCAATATGATAGCCATTAGCCATGTAAATTTAAATTTGAACTAATTAAAATAAATTACATAATTCCTCCACAATATTAGTTACATTTTAATTACTTAAGAGCAACATGCAACGAGTAACTATCATATTAAATATATTAAATGACTGATTAAACATCTCTATAATAGGGAACATTCATTGCATCAGACAACACATCTCTTGATGTCTAGAATAATGACCAAGAAGCGATGGAAACATTTGTATCACCAAGAGAAACAAACAAGTGGAAGATAAGCTATATTATAAATATCAAAGATCTATTTCCTACTTTATTCTCCATAGGAACAAATTTCTAAAAAATAATTCCACCCTTGTTCACTTTTCTGAGTGACGGATTTAAAGTTTTAAAAAATTTTCTTATGTTAAATGATTTAATTGGACAAAATTTCCTATGAGGTTGAAAAAATTTTCTTATGTTAAATGTACTTATTCCTCATTGAATGATTTGGGTGCTGCATACAAACTTACAGTTTGGTCTCATCAGCCTCTTTCTGCATGATTTCAAGAATCATGCGGCATGCTTCAGAGGTCCCCTCTGGGGTGGCGTGGATGGTCACAGGCTTCTCTGCAGCCCCAGAGTTCTCTTTTCTGTGGATGTCTACCCTGCAGGAAAGAAAATCAGGAACCATAGCACAACGTCATCTCTGAAAGGCTCCTTGTCCCAAGAACTAGTCAATGTACGTCAAGGATAGACAAGGAAGTATCATTAGCATGTCTGCAACCATTCTCCAAGAAGACAGCAAGCAGTGCAAGGGTCTTGTGTATTTGAACTCCATCTAGAAGGCAGTATTTCTCAGAGATATGCTGTGGGACAAAGGAACCAAGCCAATTTGGGAATGAAGTTAGTTTGGTAAATGAAGTATCTTGTGCAGTCTTTCAAATGACTGTGAAAGTGAAGAGGGAAGTTGGATAATGCTGCACATTGGCACTGTGCTGGTCTCTGATCTGAGTGCAGCTTTTAAAAGCCATATGCTAATCTAAATCCAAACACCAAATTCAAGCAAGCCCTACATATTTAGGTATAGACAAAACCAGAGCACGCCATGCCCACCTTCTGCCTCTCTGAGTTCTTGGTTTTCTTTCTGGCTGCCCACCTTCTTCAAGGTTTTTCAAATTCATAGCTCAAAAGTCTGATGACTTTATGAGACTTCTTTTGGTAGTTGTGGTCCCTATTTGGTTTCGTTAACTTTAAAAAAATCACATAATGATTGTACCTGTTTCACCTGGACTATTAGAAAGTCCAGATTCAAATCTCTGACCAACTTCTAAAAAATGGAAACTTATACAATGATGAAAAAAAAATACATGTAATCAATTAAAAAATAAAATAAAAAATGGAAACCTACTTTGAGAAGTAATCTCACTTTACTCAAACTGGTTGCACTTTGAAAACTACTTTAAGGTAGTTTTGTTTAGAGTAGTTTTTCAGAGCAAAATGACAGATGAAAAATCATCTTTGAAGGAAAACAAATTTGGAGGAGGAAAAATGAACTCGTTTTAAAATAAAAGAAACACCAGGGAGTAAGTCTATTATCTCATCACTTTGCTCTTATGCTTATGAATTCTGGCACTCAAATAAGGAACTACAACTTGGGGGTAACTCAGACACTTTAAAGAAAGCAGTGCTTTTTTTTGTTTGTTTTTATCAGATTATAAGACATTCAAGGGATGGTGGGAATAAAATGCACAGGCATGGAAATAGTTAATATCAGTAATTTGGTACTTTGCAACTAAAGTGCTTTCATAGTAACTATTTCATTCATTCTGCTTATCTTAATTATCACAATAACCATGGCTTACAGAAAAAACGATTGATGCTCAGGGTGGTTAAATTTTTTACTGAGATCATAGAGCCAGTCAGTGGTAAAACAAACATGAGACATGTTCAAGAACATGAGTCATGTATAAGATATGTTCCCATGTCTTATCCTTTCTACCTTACATCAAGCTGTGGTCTTAAGGCACATACGAAGTTCCACAACTCTAATTCCTACTTCCAGCTCAGTATCCTTAAACAGAAAACTAAATGTAACGCTAGATATGTACTTTACCTCTTGATCAATATAGCAGTGACTTACCTGCTTCCTTTAGGTGGTTGTGAGACCACCTAGTAGTGTCAAAGAATAACTATCACCCAGGACTCTGATTTGGGAGAGGATGTAAGAGCTAGTCAGTGGATTCTAAGAACCCACAAAGTTGAGTCTCATATTTATACTGTCTTAGAGACAGATGTATTTACAAGCAATAGTTAGCTTCTTGAGAACAATTCTGAACTTGTGAGGTCATTAGTATCTTCTTTATAGTGTTTCAGAGCATGATTTTTAGGTCATTGATATGAAAGCTCATTCAGATCTCAGATTTTATGTTAGCCTGTTAGTAGTTCTGTTTAATGAAGCGACCATCCCATACAGCACAGCCCCCCACTGCTGATGCGAGCAACCTGACAGTGGCTGGGACCCACCAGCACTCAGGGGACCCCTCAGAAGGAAGCAAAGGAAGCCCTGAAGGCACGTACCGGGACTGGGTCTGCTTAGTGATGTTCTTTATGGTCAAGCCCTCCTTTCCGATGATGGCACCAACAAATTGGGTGGGGACCAGGATCCGCAGCGGGAAATCAATCTGTCTGGCCTGAGAAGAGCCCCCAGGGGCGTGGCCTTGCTCCCGGGAAGAGTGGTCCCCACGCTGGGTTCGCTGAGGGGGCGAAGGGGAGCTCACCTCTTCATCCGGGATGTAGGAAATCTTGAAGGAGTAGTTCTCAAGTTGATGCCCACTTAGCTTCTCGATGGCTCTGAAATGCAACAGAGGCAGGTGAACTTTATTAGAAAGCAACATCAGACAAGACTCTCAAGGCCACTGAACGGGTACAATCATTCGTTGATCAGCTGCCTATGTGAAAGCCATTTCCCCCACTGAGGACACGCTGGCAGTAAGGCAGATGCCTCTTGTGTTCCTTCAGGGCTTGTGACTAACCAGGAATCACAACTAGAAGCCTGGTTAGACTTAATAGACAATTTTGTCTTTTTTTTTTTCCTTAACCATCCAAGGTTGTACCCCACCATCGAATTTGTAATTAGCAGCATAAAATGATGACTCATTTTTTTCTTTCATCACAATACATATTTACATTGAAAATTTATAAAAAGATGAGGAAAAGAGAAAAAATCCTAATCTACCCTGTCTTTCTTATTTATAAATATAGTAGACTAATATTATATGAACTATTTTCTAACTTATACAAACAAGTTAATAGTCTAAACATTTTTTCCAAGTAATTAAATTAAATATCCTGCAATTAAATTTTTTCTACTTAACAATCTACTGATTTACCATAGTTTTCATACCAATTCTATACAGTTAGACATCTATCAATTAGGCAATCATCTATTTATTGTGTTCAGTCTTCTATTACTACATACAGTGTTGCCATGAGCCTCTTTGTAGTTACAGTTCTGCACATAGGACAAACTCCTGGTTCAAATGCTGGGTTAGAGAGTATACAGAATTCTGATATTAAGTATTGTATGTGTACTTCTGGAAAAGACTTAACACTACCACATAGCAGTTAAGAGAGCATTGGTTTCCTTAAACCCTTGAAGTAACATTACTTTAAAATATTTAACAATTTGACAAAGAATAAATGACATTCCACGGTTGTATTTAAAAAATTATACGAGTATAGCCGGGCATGGTGGTGCGTGCCTGTAAGCTCAGCCTATGAAGCGGCTGGGGCTAGGGACCACAGTTCGAGTCCTGCTCATGGCAACATAGTAAGACCTAGTCCCAAAAAATAGCTGGCTGTGGTGGCACATGCCTGTAATCCCAGCTACCTGGGAAGCTGAGGCTGGGGATTGCTTGAGTCTGTGGTACCCAGGGCAATGTGAGCCTGCGGTTCCATGAGCAAAAACAATGAGACCTAGTCTCAAAAAAAAAAATTATATGAATATAAATTTTTTTTATGACTTTGGCAGCACTAACTGCAGTCTACTAGATTAATGTTTAGAGTTTGTGAACTTATTACAAAGCAGCACCTTTTGAATTCAATGAAAACAACAAAATAATATGTCCAGAGTTCCTACATAAGTAGCAGCTGGACAAGAACTGTAAAGATGAGCTTGTGGGTACATAACTTGCTCACATATGTGTGCAAAAGTCAACAGCAAATTAACTACTGCACTTTTCAATGCAAAATTAATTTTTTCAAAGCTGGTAGTAAATATGTTTTCATGTGTATTGAAATCTTGAGAAAGAAACTATTAATTCTGGTACGTTTAACCAATATTATGCCACATGTATGAAGCATGATCACATTCAGCAGTAATTCTAAATACAGTAACTTGATTGGCACTTCAAAGACCTCCTACAAAAGGAAATTGTTAATGTTCATTAAAAAACAAAAAGAAAAAACTCAATCCTACATTATTAATAGGCAATCTCAAAATACGCCATGGTTGAAACAATAGAATCATGAGTAGGGAATAGGAAGTGAATGAGGGCGAGGGGCATGAAAAAGAATTCAAGCTGGGTGCTCGTGATCAACTACCCCTGACAGTTCTCCCTGCTGCTGATTCCTCTGTTAATATTACACAGAAGGAAAATCAGTGTTTCAATCTCCATTCAGTGAGTGTGGCTAAGATCATGCTTCTGCCTCACAGTGCATGGAAGACACTCCCAGGGGGTAATGGCCCTGGTGATGGGCAAAGCAGTGTCTAGGGGACACTGTGTCCTAAAGTTCGATTCCTCTATTCTGACTTGGTCAAGACACAGTCGCTATTTCATATTGATGCCAAAGCTCAACATTTTTCAAGATTCTGTACTGCCAACAAACAGACAGACAGGTATAACTGCACTAGCACTCCACCGACTTGTCAAAGAAAGCGGTGTCCTGAACTCCGCTTGCATGTCAAAAAGCTGCATCTTCTCAGAAAAGGGTTAGAAACATGGAACTCACTGGAAATTCAAAGACAACCCTCCAAACAATTTCAAAGGAAACAAGCTCAAGTTCACTTACATTTTTGCTTCTTCTCTTGTTGCATATGTGACATTGACAACAGCAGTTTCTGTGTCTGTGTTGACTAGGAAAGAAGCAAATACTACAATGTCATAGGAAAAAAATCTGCCGCCCTTTGGTTCAATGTAAACAGGATAACTTAAGAGAAAAATACCCTAACATGTATTATTATTTTAATTTCTATCTTTATTCACATTCATTCATAGTAATTTGTGATCAATTGTATGCACAACTCTATGCTGTATTTTCATTTCTTTTTATAAACACTTTTATATGTGTATGTACATCTACTCTGAATTCTTCATTTTGGTGCCCACAAGAAATTACAATAAGTAAATACTTCATAACTTTGCCTAGCCTTTCCTCAACTATTGACAGTTTGTTTCTACTATCTGCAATTCTAAATAATGCTGTTAAAAATCATTTTTATTACAGACATTTGATTTACTCTTTGAATTACATTTTTAGGCTAACATCACTGAAGAGAAATAATTGGGTAAAAGACCATGATGCTGTTTAATTCCTATTTACAGTTTAATCTCCTAGAAGTTTAAATGACTTTATGTACCCACGATTAAAATATGGGTTTTAACTTTGATTTGCAGTTACTTTTAAATAAATGGATATATGTACAAAATATTAAGACGTTTCATTCTTTACTCATTGACAAGGTTGAATTATGACCATTTTTGTTTTTTTCTGACTGAACTTGACTATGAACTAAATCTAGTAACTACTGTGTAACTAGTAACTAATGTGTAATAAATAAGAAAATGGAAAATTTCAACTCACTTAACTGAAGGAAAGAACACACAAATGCTTAGACTGTCTAGTAAGGTTCACTCTGGTGAATTGACTTAATTTATTAATTGTTTATCTCTTCTTCCAAAGTGAGAAGTTCAAAATAAACTGAAAAGGCAAAATAAAGTTTTCTCAAACTACTTAGTAAATATAAACAAAAATTTCTGTTACCCAAAACAAGTATATATGACTAAGTTGAATCCCTCCTTTAAACATTTGTTATTGGGTAACTAGGAATTATCATTATGTTAAGAATAATGAAGAAAACTGTAATGAAGATGTTTTTAAAAGTAGTAACAGTTTTACAGTATAAGGATACTTAATCTTGGATCCATGCTTTAGTTTTGGAATTTGATAAGCTCCCTCCCCATCATCAAATGTTTCAAATATATGAGTATGTACACTTTATTGGCATATAATCTCTGAAAAATTCTCAAAAAAGATTAGAGACCACTCTTAAAAATATTGTTTAGCCAATAACTTCAAAGGAACTCCAGTCTTTACAGGGAAAGGATTCCTAATCCTCAGAAAGGAACTGCCACTGAGATTCTCATAGCATCAATGCTGAGGCCAGCCCCCACCTTTTACAAGGGGTGTTTGCATGGTTCTCTAATGAACACTTACTCAGAGAAGTCCTCACAATGCAGAACAGGGGGTGAGTAGCCCACAACTGTCCTCTCTCAGTGTGGACACCAAGAATGCTACAGAGGTTTTATATTGCTGCTTTCTAGAAAGTGCTGCAGATGAGGCTGTAAACTCTCAGAGAGGGAGAATGGACTGAGTTTGAACCTCCTGAGTAAAACTATCCACTAGGATTCTCAGCTCACAGTCACAGTCTCTGTCCTTCCAAGACATTTGTCTTCAGGAAATCAGTTTTCTGATTCTGGAAAGAACTGGGTCCACTGGAAAAAAAAAAAATAATGTTTTCCTGCTGAATCAGGAATCATCTATGAAAACAGAACAAAACAAAGGCCCCAGAACTGTTATCCTGTTAGCTGCAAGGCATTTGTAAACTGGGTGGTCTCCAGAACACAGATGCCCTGGGAACTGCCCCAGACAACTGGAATGTTTCTTCCTTGCATAGTACTGTCCTGATTTACAGTTAGGTCTTAGCTAGTAACTTCACAGGATCATGTCTGTAAGGCCATCTTGCCTACTACATCCATCCTTATTGAGAATGTCTTCTTTTCCATGTGGAGGACAGTAACAGGACAGAGAAAAAGAATCCTTGTAAATCGTATCTTCTTTCTGAGCTCTTTCCCTTCACCTTTGGGCATATGCAGTTAGCAGCATGATATTGAATAATATCTTTAATATTCCTGGAATGGAGAACATCTGAATAATTACTCCTCTAAAACATATTATTTAAACTGGTGAATAGAACCACTTGCATGTGACAAAATGGGTTCTATGTCATTTTTCCTAAGTGGAACTTAATAATTTCTTTAGATCATAAATAATTCCGTTCTCTACAAGTACCTTATACAAGTTAGCTTTGGGTTAGCCACAATTATTCACAAGTTAGCCACAATTATTCAGTGATATCAGAAAGGCAGAGCTCATTCTTCCCACTTAACACATGTGGACTCTGAGTCAGTCAGGTGAAGGGGCAGCTCTAACGGCACATAATTGGTAAATAGCTAAATTTCACATTCTACTTTTTAGGCCAACACAAAAATGACCTTTATCATATGTTATTGCCTGTGCTCTTGGGAGGCTGGACTCTATGTCTCTAGGCATGTTAAAACTTCTGGTGCTTTCCTTTTAAATCATATTTCATGCTTTAGAAAATAAATATGAGGGTGGCAGGAAGAAAAGTATGCATTGTTCCTAAGACAGTGGTCCTTTAGCCAGGAAACACACAAGAATCACTCAGGGGAATCTTTTCAAAATTCAAATTCATGAAGTCTTCTCCCAGAGTCTTGCTTTGGAGGTCGATGGTGAGTCCTAGAACGTGTACTGTCACAAGCTCTAGGATATTCTGGTATCTACTACTTCCTGAAAAACATGATTTTTCTTAGCCAGGAAAAGAAAGGTTAAACAGTGTAAATCCAGTCACTTCCTAGTGAATTAAGCGTACCCCAGCCTGAACGTGTTTGTTCAGAGTATAAGAAAAATAGCCTGGAAAACATATTCCTTGAAAAAATAAAGTACACAGAAATTGATAGAAAGATGGATATCAGGGGAGGGGGCGGAAAGATGGATATCTCTCACACATAGCCATTCATTCTCAAGAACTTGCTTCAAAGGAATTTGAACTATTTCTCCTGGAATTGACCAGCCCATAAGAAAAAATAGTAATATCTCTCCAATAGGCTAATTTCCTCATTTATTACCTTGTTCCACATTCTCCACTGTTCCATACTGAGCCAAAAGTCCATCCAATACCTGAAAAATAAAGTTTCAATGTCAAAATGGTAAGACAAATTTGTACTCACAAAAAAATGGTACAGTAATACCTCCAGAAAATGAATTAAAGGAAAACAAGAACATTTATAGGAATAATTTAATTTCGTTGATGTTTCACTCTTTCCATAAAAAGAGCAGAAAAAATAGATGGAACTTTTATTTCCCAGCTAATATGTTCACTAATGACACAGATCATTTCAGAGCCTTAGTAAATAGTAACATCACATTCATGATATTCCCAAGCCACTGACAGTCCTTGAAATGAGAAGCAGAATAAAGTGCAAGATTCACTTCTCCTTGGAAAATTTATTTTTCTTCTGTTTTCCTTTAGGGATCTCCTAATTTTACAAAGCAATAAGATGTGTATGTGCAAAGTTTTCATAATAAAAAGATTTTTTAAAGGAATGAAAATAATGTCTCTTTTAAGGCAATTTTTTTGTTTGTTTGTTTGGGTTGGGGAATAAAGTATGTGATCATTTGTTTTTAAATAAAGCAGTGAGGTTATTCCTTATAGTCTCATTTTAACATAGCAATTATAAGAAGTTTTACATCTCTGAAAGTATACTTAAATGTTATACAAAGCGACTACTTCAAAATAACCAGAAAATTGCTTTAACCAACAAGGAAACTTCTATTTTTATTATTTTTTCCATTGATTTTTTTTCAAAGTCATTATTTGGAAAGATAAAAATCCTTCCTAAAATCATGAAATAAAAATCACAAATCAAGCACACATTTTGTTTGTTGGTGCTTGGTGCTGGAGAAGACACAACAGCACAGATAAAGTGCAGTGCTGCACAACGAAGGGCACAAATACAACTCAAACTCATGACAGATCATGCACATTAGGATCAGAAAAAAGAGGAAACTGGACCCAGAAAAAAATCCAAGAATCTTGTTAGCCCATTACAAGGTAAGATAAGAGTAGGAAGACAGAAATGAGGCTGATTTACCTCCCACTGCAGGTGAGGAGGGATGTTTCGAATCTGAATCTTCCTGCTCCTGTAAGAAGAGAAAGAAAACCAGACTTTAATATTTTCCCCAGGGCCCAAATTTACGCAGATAACAAAAACATCGCAGTTTGAGTTCACTTTCTCACTATATTCACCAAGGCACCAATGAGAATGTGAATGTGAATGAGGATCATGACACAAAATGTTTAAAGGTATTCAACTAGTTTGGGAAGAAAATAAAGGAAAGTTCCAAGTTGTCTGAACAAACTCAAGAAAAAAATTTACATGTAGGTTTCTTTTCATTCACAGGTGATATGGTGGCAGGAGAACTATGACTACAACAATATAAGAAAAAAAAACAAGTAAATTATAAAAAACCAAAGCAAACAACCAGAAAAACAACAAAATTTAAGTTGCCCTACAGGTTCTAATTGTGGAATTATCATCTTCCTTCTCAAAACAGGTAGTAGCATCTGACCCAAACTCCAAAGAGAGAGCTAGGCTCAAACATGAAAGATGAAGTCACTCGTATGGGAATGGGTTTCAACAGGACGGGGTTTATTTTCTTACCTACTCCTATATTCCTGACTAGGTAATACTTTACAACACTATAAAAAGACTTACTCCCATTCATCCCCTTCTTCACCAGAAATGAACACTTTTCCTCGTATATCCTTTCTTTTTTTTAATAAAAACACATAACATAAATTCTTATTTTCCCCTTGATCTTCCAGAAATATCTGCAGACCTACAAACATTGCATCTTTACTTTTCACCTAACAGTAATATCCTGGAGTAGACTATGTCAGCAGATAGACAGTTTCTCGGGTTAGTGCACACTGAATGTACCAGTCCTCTGCTGATGGACATATGGCCTTCTCCTGTATTTTTATTCAGGTTTTTTCACCAGGACACCCTGCTGGCATGCTAACTTTGAGTTATTTTGACTGCTTCTTGTTTTTTGCCTATTAAAATTAAGTAGAAAAAATACAAATATGAGGACAAGGATTTTTCTATCTTTTGGGAATATGTTAGATATTGGAAAGATCATGAATTAGCATTTAAATATTAAGAAGGCCATTTCAATGGGCGGGTTTGACACATTTTGGTTCGCTGCAAGAGAAAGGATTTGACGGCCACATTGTAATGTTAACTTTTTCTTTCCTGATGGCATCAGAGATGCTACACAGTGGCTATACACATCCCCGAGTTTCTCTATGGTTTAAAGTGGACAATAAACTGGGCACCGTGGCGTGAGCCTTTAAATGCAGCCTAGAGCACAACTGCGACTAGGAATCGCTTGAGTCCGTGGGTTTGAGACCTTGTCTCAAAAAATAGCTGGGCGTGATGGTGTGTGCCTGTAATTCCAGCTACCTGGGAAGCTGAGGCTGGAGGTTGCTTGAGTCCGTGGTACCCTGGGGCAACGTGAGCCTGTGGTTCCCCAGGCAAAAAAAAAGAGGACAATAAGCCCAGAAAAATATTTCATTATTCATGCAGAGGCAAAAAGAGAGACAGATGCAGATACAGATATCCACAGATGGAGGACAGGGGAAGCAATAAAGTAAACAAACAGCTCCAGTAGTCTCAGATCTTTTCTATTGAACACCAGAGGACCACATCTGTATTCTAGATTCCCACATACTACTTTTGTCTTATATTTAAAAATGAGAACGCATTCATACTTTACTAGGGCTGCTTAAATAACCACTCAAGTTGGTTCATGGAACCTCTAATCTTTAATCAGGATAGGAAGGAGGAAAATGAATCAAGGACTAATTTCTAGTTCTATGATGCTTTTGGGAAGAGTTTATGATAAAATACTGAAAACCACCTAATACAGTGCCTACATGGAATGCGCTACAGAAATTGTCACAAACCTAAAACATTTATCAAAAATTTGTCAGAATTTTCAAGAAAACTGAACATTTATAGAGAATGACTTTGTTATATCCAAGAACAAACAATGACAGCAATTGCTAACCAATAATTTACTAGTAGAAATCCTATTGGATGTAGCTTTTGTATGGACGCAAAAGAAGTTTAAGTAAAACCAGCTTCCATAGCATTGTTCGTAACATACAAAGTGCAAACCATTTCAATATCCACCAACAGGGTGAAACAAGCAAATCATACTACAGCCAAAAATTGGAACATTATACAGTTATTAAAAGGAATGAAGCAGACATAGACTCTCCAACACATGCTGCCATAATAACAGAGCTCATCACAGATTAAGTTGACCCTGTATTTTAAGAGCACAAAACAAAACTACATTATCATTTAATGTATGCATATGTAAATGCATAAAAAAGATAGCTACAAGTAAATTTGACTGGCAAAAGAGGGCTTACACCTTTAATTTTAGCTACTTTTGTCTTATTTACTTTTAAATATAGCTTTGTTTAGACTTTATTTGATTTAAAATATTGACAATTAAAACTCCTATTAGACTGCTTTACTGAGTATTCAAGATTTTTAAAACATTATTTCTGTAACTTACTAAGTAATGAAAATAAACACTTCATTCTCCCCAAATTAGGTTAGGTATCCTTAAATTTTTATTTATCAGGACATTGATTTATTTGGCAAAAATCTTTTTTCATGGTACATAAATAATCAAACTCTGACCAGTCCAGGTTATCACAAGTCCTATTTGAATGGGCTAATAATGGCATCTTCTTGTAACATATCATGTCAAAACTGTACATGAAGCAATCAGTTGAGTAACACAATGTTCATTAAATAGAATTCTAGATGATAGAAATAATCTTTTAAAAGAATTCTAATCTTATACAGGACATAAAGGAAGAAAAAGTACTGAGAACTGAAAAAGAGAAATGGAGATCACCAGGGTAGAAACAATTAAACTGCAGCTCACTATGCTGAGAGAATGTCTTTTGGGTTCAATATTGGCCAAGATCTGAGACCTGCTGACTCCATGGCAGCATCTGCAGGCTATGCTTGCTGTATCACAGTGCCTGGCATGCCCTTTTCCTCCTCTCCTTGGATATCCTTCTGCATTCTTCAAAATCCAGCTCACACCTGCAGAAACTCATGTATCTCCAGACAGAATTGTTTCTTTCCATGGTCGATAACTTTTATAAAAGTTCACACTCAATACTGTATGTATCTGCTGGTGTTATATCTACTACTCCCACTTCACTGTCCCCTACTCCAACCCCAAATGGCAAATTCCTCAAGGGCACATTCCTTGTTTACTAGTCTCCTATCCAGCATGTGTAAAAGCACACAGCGAAAAAGGAGACTGTGGAGTCTTAGTATATGACCTGGTTACTATCTTGCTTGGCTGGGGACAGCCAACTTTGACAGAGTCTTTGTTTTGGTTAATTGGGGATTACAGTATATATGTGTAGACTAACACATTAAAGAACAACAAATCAAAATACACTTAACACCAGCTTATCTAACTCCAATTTACTTGATGGTTTCCAAGACTCTTCAACCTATAAGTGCCTCATGATACTTCTTATAAATGTTACCATCTTTGTACTGGAAATTTCCAGAGGACACAGAAGACTCCAATGAGTGAATTTTAGATAGACAAAGTGTTCATTGCCATGAATTTCAAGGGTCTAGTAGAAATCATTTTGTGTTGTAGAATATGCTGCTTAAAATAAGTGGGAAATCAATAGGGAAAATAAAACCACATTTAATTGTTGAGGAACTCTATGATTCTAAACCACTATTCTACCTCTATTACTATTAAAAAAAAAAGGAAAATACAAGCTTGCATATGGTTAATTAGCCAAAGGTCTGTTCAGTCTCCTTGGTAACACTAAGCCTTAACTCTATGGGGGTTTGAGTAAAGTTAGCATAAGTTGGGTACAGTTAACATAAATTATGTGAACACAGTTCATAGGGTCTCGGTTTATTTGAAAATTAAGTCAACTAAGGATTGGAGGGTACCCAGGAAGGCTGGGCAAGAGTAAAAGAGGAAGCAAAGATAGTCTTATCAGAGAATCCTTTTGGGGTTCAAAGAAAGATTCTTCCCAACAAGGTCCCTTCTGCAATTCTGACATTTGTTAGAGGACATATGGTTCTCACCTTGGAGGAAAGCTAGTGCACCATGGAACGTGCATGAACTGCACAAGAAGGCAGGTATGATAACAGACTCCAAGGACTGGCAAAGGCCAAACTGCCCACCCTCCTGTCCCAAATCACAGTCAGATTCTACTTACTCCATGCTCTCATTGTGTGCTTGAGGCACTTTATCTGCTTGCCATTCCTCATTGGTTTTGAAAGTTCCCCTTAAAACTTCTGAATGTTCTGTACAAAAAAAGTGCTGTGCTTAATTGAACAAGGACCTGGGGCCAGTTCAATAACTGGGGGTAGCATATTATTCCCTGTTATGGTCACATTCAATCCTCTAACCAACTGTCTCTTAAAGCTCTGACTCCATCATCTCCTCCTAGTCCTTCTTCCACCTTCTCTCTCTCTCTCTCTCTCTCTCTCTCTCTCTCTCTCACACACACACACACACACACACAGATGCAGAGAGACAGAACAGAAGGAATGACTGTAACAACAATTTGCTTAGTCATTTTCTTTGTTACAGAAGTATTAGGAACATTTACCTCGGCCTCTATGGGATCTAATATAGATGCATTATAGTTGTTAGAGGACTAAATGCTCTGAACATAAAAACTTGAAAATGAACAAAAGAGTACTTTGAATTTTTTTTTGTGTTTGAATGTGTGTTTAGGAGAAAAGTGTGTGATCAGAGCAGTTCCTGTGAATATTGGTGATGCTATGAGTCAGATCACAAAAGGGTTAGTCAGGTATCATTGCAGTGATTCACTATAGAAGGCTTTTGGTTCAGGAGAAAAGCAGTTATGAATCCAGTGGCTCTATTCCTTGTTCTATAAATTCATGGTCACAAACCATAAATTCCCCCCAATCCCTTAAGACTAAAGAACCACAATGCTTCCTCAGCATTCTGGAAAGGAACCCATGAAAAGTCACTGTTTAAATGGAACAGAAATCAGTGAACATGATGAAGAACAGATTCTAATCTGTTCTGATAATCATTTATCTCCTCATTGTCACACAGAGAATTTCAAAGGTCCTGAATTTTAAGAAGTTGCTAACACAATTCTAGATTTCCCTTTTGCAAACAACACAAGTAGTTCTTAATTGCTGTTGAAAGAGGCAGAAAGGGAGAAGAAATAAATTGGTGGGATAATTAGATAATAATTAGATGTACATGAGCAAACAGGTCAGACTGCTAGTCCTGGGCAAGATGGTGAAGGAATTTCCCTGCTGGGTTGAGTGGCTGTGAGTAGAATTTGTAAAATTGATCACTGAGTTTCATTTCAACTGAAGAATGCTACAAATCTGAAAATGGGTGTGAGAGGGAAATTAAAATCATCACCTGTTATATGGAACCAGTATGCTTGACTATAGAATTAACACTACTAAACATTTGTCCTAGTGAAAGATGACCAGATTTTTAAAAGATTAAGTATTTGAGTTTTCTAAAAAGGAGTACTGAATTTATCTCTTTATAAGCTCATATTTTGTTACTTAGTTTTTAGCAAAAGGGTGCTTTTTATTGGAAGTCGTAATAGAAGGACTATTTGAACTGAAGAAGACTGAAAGAAAAGCTTGAAAACAATATTTTTTTTTTGTCAAAGACTCTTTAGGAAACTAAACTAAAAACAAAAAACAATGACATAGAAAAATTGTGAACACATTTCTCAAAGTACATGTATAATTCCTTACAGATAATACCATTTTTATCACTTACCATCCCCCTCCCAAACTCATTTTGTGGCAATAAAAAAGGAAGGAATATAGGGGCTGGGCATGGTGGCGCATGCCTGTAAGTGGCAGCCTGGGAAGCCACAGCCGGGACCAAGGATCGCGGTTCAAGTTCCATCGGGGGCACATAGCGAGACCTAGTTCCAAAAAAATATAGCTGGGCATGATGGCGCGTGCCTGTAATCCTAGCTACCTGGGAAGCTGAGGCTGGGGATTGCTTGAGTCTGTGGTACTCTGGGCAATGTGAGCCTGCGGTTCCATAGGCAAAAAAAGCAAGACCTAGTCTCAAAAACAACAACAAAAAAACCCTTTATTTTTATTTCAGTTCTACTAGAACTTCTCCATGGACTTTATTAAACACCATCTCTTCCCCACTCTTCAAGTTATCCTCTTTGCCAAAGTCTTTTTTGAACTCGGTCTCCCTACGGGCCCCAGGCGGGATTCGAACCACGATCCCTAGCCCTGGCCGCTTCACAGGCTGAAGCTTACAGCACGAGCCACCGTGCCCAGCCCCTACTTGCTAAAGTCTAATAAAGTTTTTGGAGTATGCCCAAAACATTCATCACAGTGATTTTAGGAATAAGTTTTCCCCAAACCACCACTATTCTATATTAATGGATGCTACGCATCTCATTTTAATTTTACCACTCTCCTGTGAGAGCAGCCTTTGTTATCCCCATTTCTCAGATAAGTTAAGTGAAGTTAATGTGTCTCCTGTCTGAGTCTCACAGTTAGGGAGTAATATTTTTGTATTGTGGCTTAAGTAAACTTAGTTAGCCCTTAAAATGTTATTCTAGAATTGTCAATTCATCAATAACAAAATCTACACTTCATGTATATATTTCAATTCAATTCAATTCAGCAAGTCCTAAGACAATGGTTCTTAGGAAGGGATTTCTATCAAATTCTATCAAACTCATGATAATCTCTTTGACCAAAAACATCTCCAGGGATGGTTTCTTTGAAAACTTCACCACAATGGCTCACTCTTTGTTCCTCAAAAGAATTTAGTTGAATATAAATGCCCTTGAGAGAGGGCAATGAAGGTATTAACTAGTAAGCGTCTTTTCAGGTCAGGTGACACTTGGTTGAACAGTCATGATCTCTAGCCCTCTGACTAGTGGCTGTGTACACTTGTAAGCACCTTAAGTGGGACTGCATATGTGAGAAGTCTCCTGCTTCATAGTTTTGCTTATTTTCACTGGCCCCAACCAGTGGCGCTGAATCACATGGAGCAAGAGAACCCTCCTTAAAATATGGATTGCTGTATGGGTGTATATGGTTTCTCCCATATCGAGGAGATTATCTTTCATTGTATTTTCTTGCCTGCTTTCTCATAAATTAATTGGCCATAAATGTAAGTTTATCTCTGGGCTCTAAATTCTGTACCTTTAATGTAAGTCTATTTTTTAGGCCAATATTATACTATTTTAATTACTATAGTTCTGTAATATATTTTGAAACCAGGGAGATCCTGTGATGGGTTCAGTTTTCTCGGAATTGATTTGGCAACGTGGAAAGGCTGATTTTTTGCAAGCCAGATATCTGCATACCATCTTCCAGTTTTTCTAGCTCAAACAGAGTAAGAAGTAAAGTGGTTTTAATGCTTTTATTCCACTATGATGAAGATTCCAACTAGTAAAACCAAAATATTTCCAGAGACGTGATTAACTACCCTTATAAAATCAGTACCTGTAATTAAGACCAAGCAGTACAAAACTAAATATTTATACATCATGATATGAGCTCAGATACATAACACAAATATACATGATACAATACTTTATAATCTGAGTATACAATGTTTGCCTCATGAAGCACATAGTAAATAAAAAATCATCTTTGTAAAGGCAAAGGGAAGTTGAGTGCCCTGTCACCAACAACTGTGCCATCCTTTCAGCATCTCTCCAGCACATCTTCAAACAACTGTTATCTTTAGTTCTCCAAAGAGCACTCAAGTCTATCCCTTTCCTTTCTTCCTTCCTACCTATGCCTTCTTCATTTTTTCTTCTTCACCCTAAGCAGTATCTAGAACAGTGTAGGTACTCAGCAACCAGCAAATTCATTAGAAGCATTTGTTGCTGATAGCTGTCTTCCTTTTCCTGGCCCACTTCATCCAACAGCCTGTCTTTCAGTTCTAAGAACAGGCTCTCACAGATGACATTGACTGGTCTTCAACCAAGCCAATAATTTTCAGTCCAGTCTTGCTCAACTGCTTACTGCAAGAGCAGGCTGATTGGAAAATGTAGGGAAGACATTTCCTAACACAGTAGCTACTTCATACATTTCCTGTGATTAGATGTTATGACTCATATTAAAATGCTTTTTTTTTTCTGAAGAAGTACAATGACATACCTTGAGTTACTGAAGAGACAGCAATTAAAATATTCAAGTAAGAAGCTATGAATCCTCAATTTTTGGAAATGAGTAGTAAACTAACAGCACTTTGCTTCTGAAAAGAAGGAACTATTTGAAGAGGTTATGAAAGCTTTTATCACATCCGATAGAGCCATTATGATGATTAGGAAAAAAGTAAATCCATCTTTAGTATGATTCTAAGTCCCAAGCAGGAAGAGAAAAGCAGTAAAGGGTCAGCTAAATCATATATTTCTATCTCATAAAGGAACTCCTTACCACACAAATCAAATAGCACTCATCATTTCACACAAGAGTGACATCTTACCTGTTCCAAGGCTTGGGTTGATGTGAACAACCCAACCCGTGCACCACCAACTTTTCTGACTGGAGGTTAAATATCAGTTTGTCTTATTTTGGAGATTTCTAAGAGTAAGGAAAAAATTCTTCCAAATTCACTTAACAAATGTTCACTAAGTGCCTGTTATATGCCAAAGCACTTGTTTAAAGACTATGCGCGATAGCAGTGTACAAAACAAAAATGCCCTCTTGTTGACTAAAATTCTAGAGAATAAATAAAAGACAGTATTCACTTCTGCAACCCCCAGACCTCTCAGATTAATTTCAATGAAACAACAGAAAATGTTAAAGATTGGCCCCTGGATCCAATTAAGTCTTCAAGAAAAAGTGTCTCTTTCCTTTCCATAACTTGAAAGCAGTCACTGTTTATTAACCTACCAGTTTATAAAAATAATCCTGGTCAACATCATAGTCCATCATTATAATAAGTTTGCTGATCTGGTCACCCCTGCTACCAGCATCTCCACCTTCTACAGAGTGCATGGTGTTTTGTTTCATTCCGTCTCTTGAAGAAGATAGGGAGGTGTTTGCTTCTTTGAAGTGTTTTCCAACAATATCAATCTCATGAATCAGATCTCTGGCATCAGAGGGTGCCATATTTACCAAGAGATGGAGTAATCAGTGACTAATCTGTTCGGGTAAATTGCTTCTTGTTAATCTTGCTGAAACCACACTTGGAGATCAATTAGTTGACTGACTTCAGGTTGGGAGACCCCAATGCAATATAAGGTTCCGCGCTGCTCAGCATGTTTTCTGAAGTGTTGACAAACTAAACAAAGATGCCACTGAAGAGCTGGAAAAGGCAAAGTTGACACACCTTTTGAACTCTTGGGCTCAAATCACTGATACCTCTAATACTGATAACAAAAGCCAGTTTGGGTCCCGTAAACACGAAGAAGTTGCCAGATTTTCTTGCCATCCTAGCCATTTCAAATCTCAGTTCTGTCTACCAACATTCCTTCACTCTCTCAAGGGTTTATGACATTTTTCTTCTCCTCTTTGCCGCTCATTATTACAGCCAGAAAAAGCAAAATATGTCTTTTTCTATCCCATGTTTTAAAGTTTGATCTAGAAGAGATCCAAGTATTTTAAAACATTTATTTCTATACAATATCCTTATTAATGTAGTTGCAGTTAGTAAAGAGCATCACACAAATTCCAGTTTTTAAGAGCATAGGGAGGTTAACACTGGAGCAGGCATTTTTGGTGTGACAACAGTGTGGAAGCTTCACTGTCACCAAAAGGTGGTAGGGAAGGTTTCATCCCCAACCAGGCACTGAACACCCAAGATTTCCTCTGCTACATGAAGGGAGCTCTGGAGGACTAAAAAAGATCATCAGGAGTTATTTGTCAAAATTGGGAGAGAAGTCAGAAATGGAAATTCTTACACATCAATACAAAAAAGCACTCTATAGTCTTAAAAGAACCTCAACAACATATTTGGTACCACATAAGGTGCTAATGAAAAAAGAAAGGGACATTTCACAACTTACACCGCAGAAACCTCTTTCAGGCCACATCTACAGAAACAAAGAAATGAAGGAAAACATAAACAGCTGGAACTATAGCAAACTAAAAAGCTTCTGTACAGCAAAAGAGAAAATAACCAAAATAAAAACACACCTCACTGAATGGGAAAATATTTTTGCCCTCCATGCAACTGATAAGATAAGGGTCTGATACCAAAGATACACAAAGAACTCACACAACTCAAAAAAAAAAAAAAAAAGCAAAATGCCCAGTCAAAAGTGGGAAGAATTTAAAAGACACCCCTCCAAAGAGGAAATACAAATGACCAGCAGGCATATGAAAAAAATACTCAATAGCATTTTAATCAGGGGAATGAAAATCAAAACCACATTGAGACACCACCTAACACCAGTAAGAATGGCCCATATCAAAAAAATGGGCAACAACAAGTGCTAGTGGGGATATGGAGAAAAAGAGACATTTTTACACTGCTAATGGGAATGCAAACTGATCCAACCACTATGGAAAGCTATGTGGAAGACTCTCAAACTACTGAAAATAGAGCTATCATTTGACCCAGTAATCCCTCTTTTGGGACTCTACCCAAAGGACACGAAAACACTAATTCTTTTTTTTTTTTTTTTTTTGAGACTAGGTCTCGCTACTTTTGCCCGTGGAACCACAGGTTCTCGTTGCCCGGGGTACCACAGACTCAAGCAATCCCCAGCCTTAGCTTCCCAGGTGGCTGGGATTACAGGCGCGCGCCACCACACCCAGCTATTTTTTTGGAACTAGGTCACGCTACGGGCCCCAGGTGGGACTGGAACCACGATCCCTAGTCCTGGCCGCTTCACAGGCTGAAGCTTACAGGCACGAGTCACCGTACCCGGCCGCACGAAAACACTAATTCAAAATGAAACCTGCAGGCATATGTTTATTGCAGCACTGCTTATAATAGCCAGGACAGGCAAACAACCCAAATATCCAAAAACTGACAAATGGCTCAAAAAGTTGTGGTATATTTACACAATGGAGTATATTATTCAGCAATCAAAAAAGACAAACATGTCATTTGCAGCAACAAGGATGGAGGTTAGAAGGAATTGTGCTAGCAGAAATAAGCCAAAAGAAAGAAGATAAATGCCAGATGATCTTACTTATGTGTGGAAAATAGGGATAACAAACAAAAAGCAAAAAAAGAATAAGTCAAAATTAACAAATCAATAACCAAAGGGAAACATACAGAAAGAAAAAAGGAGGGAGGGCGAATTGGGGAAGGGGATGAGCACAAGTGAATAGGATGATGGTTCACAGGTGACATGGTAGTGGGAATAATCCAGAGTACAGAGCAATATAAGATTATGTGTAAGAATAAATTAATTTTAAAAAAAGAAAGGAAAATCATTAGCTCTTGTGCTAATGCTAATGATTACTATGAAACCCACTTTTGAAACTTGAACAGTTAACTTTAAAAAACAGATGAATGAACTGAGAATGAACTGAATGAACTGAATAAAAAACAAATGAATGAGAAAACGACATATAAATCATTCTTATTTTAAAAAGTATTCATCATCTTAATGAGGAATTCATCTTAACATTCCTTTGCATCAATTCTGGAATGAGTAAATTAGTAGAGAGATAACCCCAAATGTACAACTTTGATTTATGCCAGTTTTAGGAACTAGACTTTCAAAGAGAACATTTTTCCCCCAATGTTTCTAGAAGAAAAAGTCAAATTCCCTACTGTCCTTTGTGAACTATGCAATTCTTCCTGTCTCTATCCCTGCCCCTGCACAGCCACAGTTTCTAACCTGGTAACATGTACACAGTCAATACTCTAAACTTAATGAATGCATGTACAGGACAGGGTTAACATCTCTGGAGCTTAAATATTGAATTCCTTCCAGCTGCTGATTCACCCTCTCTTCTGAGTTCACCATCTTACAAGGACAGTAAACAGAGTATCTGTCTCAGTTGATTCCTGACTTTTCATCACTTCCTCTCAAGCCAGCACCATTAGCAGGGTGGGCCCAAGCAAGACCTATCAAAGGCAAAGTTGTATCTAAAAGTCAATGCCTGGTTTGAGTAAAAGTGAACAACCTACTTGACTCAGAAGGTGGCTAGAGGAGATCCTGCAGGCAAAACTTCAAGTTCCTTTCTTCTTTATCTAGATGCCACCCACAGATGCCCCCTACTCAGGAAGCTGTTCCTCTCTATTCCTGGAGCCAGGTCCTCACTCAGCAGCATGAGTGAAGAAGGGAGTTCAACAGGTGCCTTGAACTCAATAGCTCAGAATCCCAGTCTCCTTGGGACTGGGATGAGCTTTAGCTCCCTCCGCTCATTCATCTCATGCCAAATCCCAGCGAATTATGAGAAAATACTCCATGAACTGCAGTGTGTCCCACACATGTGAGCATAAGGGTTATTTTGATAGAAATGTGACCCTCTCAAAATCCTTTCACATCTCGCATGCCCTAGCTTTGGCTGTGGTGCGCTCAGAGAGCGAGTGACTGACTTTCCTATGAAATGTAAAATAATCTCGCATCGTCTGAAGAGTCACAATCAAGTAAGCTGTGAAAAGGTATTGCATGGAAGTTTCACTAAACTGGGAGAGGCTACTGCAGTTATCCAGAAGCACTGTGGATTCAAGTTAAATACCCATGTCAGGATAATTTCAGGAGCTAACATTTCGAAAGTATAACTCACAGACAGATTTGACAAATTATGCATCTCCCTCATTTAAGTGAGCCTTGGTATTGTGCTTAATGGAAAGTACTTTAGTTCTTTGGCGGAAAATAAAAATACTGTCATATTCAAATACAGACAGCAGTAGAATATAATCATTTTCAGTTGCTAATGTCTATAATCAAAACAAAAGTCTTGGCTTCTTAAAGAATGATAGCAGAAAAAAATATATATTTAAATCATATTCCCTAGATTTCTTTACTTCTTCCTTCCCCAAATAAAACATTTTATTGTTGCCAGAAGCTCCCATGATTTCAACACAACAGAGAAGAAGAAGGGGAGGTCTGCTGGGCTGGGGGCTAAAAACCATGGTTTAAATTCCAGCTCCATCTCAGACAAGTTGTCAGCTGATGTTGGGACAGTCACTTAACCTCAGACCCGAAGGAGTAAGATAAAAGGCAGACAAGACTTTCTCCATCCAAGCAAAGATTCACTTATTTGATAGCAAAACAAAGCATTGATGAAGAAGCAGAAAGAAGAGTTAGCACAAAGCTATAGAGACTGAATCTTCAAAAATTCATCTCCACAAATCTTACATTTTCGTTGGGCAATAACTTTTAACAACCCAATAAAATAAGTTAGATGACAGAGTAGAAACTACTTTATAACTGAATGGCTAACAACCCAGTGGTATCACAATCCACAGTCACAATTTATCCCATTTCTTCCCTTTTCTACAGGAAATTTTATATTTACACATCCTAGGGTTACTCTTACACAATCTCTTACAAAATTCAAATTTTGAAGGTATAATGTTATTTCATGAAATTTTCTATGAATGGAGGGTATGGCACAACTAGGCAGGTGTTTGTCCATTGCCTGTAGATGTACAGGGGTGTTGGCTTGGGACTGTGAATGAGGAGACCATAACTGCTTCCAAGGAATTCCATTGATGTCATAAACAACTAGATCAAAGCTTATGTTTCCACTACACAGAACAGAACTCTGGCCCATAATTCAGATGTTGGTTAATTAGTATTGTAGTGATACTCTACTTGTTACTGCAACTTTGATCTAAAAGGCTCTGCAAAGTCCACATTCACATTTTTAAAATAATATGCTTAGCTACCGGTGAGAGAAACTTAAGGCACGGCACAGTTGTTGGAAAATGTGTTCAGTCTGGTTTCATGGAAACACCACTATGTCTAAGGCCCTTTCCAGGTCCACTCGTCTTAGGTAATAGGTGAGTAAGACAGACTTCAAATGCAAGGGGGTGGGGCATGGGCATGGCTGGACATCAGGATGAAAAATGTTTATGGTACGTGGAGCTCATCCGAGAGATTTTTACATGATGATCCTGTAGATGCCAGCAAATGTGAACAATTACACCTACCACTCAACAGACTTCTTTAAAACAAAACTATATTTTAGAAATAAGTGGTACATATTCTTTGTACACATTTTAAATGATAAAAAGAAAAGGTAAAATAATTCTCCTACAACCATCTTTCAGTCCCTCAGTTGCTGATATTAGATTTTTTTAATTTTTATTTTTAGGAGACTAGGTCTTGCTATGTTACCCAGAGCTGTCTTGAAACCGCGGACTCAAGTTATCCCCAGCCTCAGTCTCCTGGGATTATAGGTGCGCGCCACCACACCTGACTCTGGTATCAGATATTTTAATCATTCCAGAGTGCCCTATACAAGTGTACATACTTCTTCTCCCTTGAAATACAAATGTTTCTTTCACTTTGAGACTATTTAATATTCATAACATAGAACTATATTGTTCTCTTTGACAGCTGTAAAATATTCAATTAATATGCCATAACTCATTTAACTCATCTCCTAGATGATGGATAGATGGTATTTCTAATCTTTTGATATGTCAAAAAACAAAATGATACAGTAGATATCTACTTACCTCTGTATCTAATTTTGTATATGTGAATAAATCTTGGAAAATTAGCTCCTGCAAGTGGAAGCAGGAAGCAAATGGAATCCCTGGGTCAGGGAGCTATATATTTGTTAATATTATCATACAAATACAATGTTTCCCCACACATCTGAAAACACAATTATCAAGTTTTGTTCCCGCCTAGTCATTTCATAGGTGAGAAACACTACCTTAATTTGTGCTTTAATTATGAATGAGATTTGACCATTTTTCATATTAATGAGTTTCCCACCCTGGGAAACTCTACAGGAGTCTCTGCCTTACTTCAGTATTCTGAAGTAAGTGATTCCTGGCTTTATTAATTTCACTGACTTCACTTTCTCAAGAAATCCTTACTGAATATTTACTCTGTTGGACACCAGAGAGATGGGTGAAAAGTTTGTCCCTTACTTAGAGGAGCTAAGTCTGATGGGAAGACAACCAATTAAGAAGCCAGTGACCTCGCGCACCATTACACCTGAGACAGTCCTGCACCACCACCAGTGGAGCACCAGAGCGGCTGGCAGTGCCCGGGCAAGGCAGTGCTAAGTCCTATGCAATAGGAAGCAGAACAGACGAGGTAACAGAGTAAGGTGGAGAGTATAGCTGAGGCTGGAAATAATTTCCAAACCAAGAGAATGAGGAACACAAGCATGATGCCAGGTCTTTTGGTTCAAGAGAAGCAAACGACTTCTAGGGAAGGTGAGTGAGCAGGCTGGAGAGACTGGCAGCAACCGAATCAGGAAAGATACTACATGTCCTGAGTGGAAACAAGAAGGCAATAACCCTTTCACCAACACCTAGAACCATCGCACCCGACGCTGCATCAGGGAGCACCAAGTGAAACTGGGAGCACGCAAACATAGCTGTCAGCACAAACTTTCTTTTCAGAAGTTTTTTTTTTTATTATTATTAAATTTCTTTGTCAGAGTAGAGGGACTCGTACCCAAATCTGAAAATTTGGGTGTTGGCATAACTCTAACCTTTCCCAAGGCTGTGTGTATCCCACCACCGGCGTGGTCTACAATCATTCCTTACTTCTCTTTGACGCAAGACTGCCAGATACAGTTAACAAATTATGTGTCTCTTTATCTTAAAATTAAAGCATGTAATCAACTGCCATCTACCATACCTACAGACAGTGCAACACAAGATCCATTAAAGATTAAAAGAACGCTTTGAGTTAGTGGAAGGTATGATTAACAAACATGATTGATTTTTTTTTAAACCAATGTACCTAAAATTTAATTTTTTAAATATATGTAAATAATGCCTCAGTCTAATGCCCTTAGGAGATTATTTAATTAATTCAATAATCATTCTTCTGCATGGGCCCATATTCCAAAAAGATGAATTCTTTTAATTGATTATTTTCTGCAGCATCTAGCTGCAGTGATATACCTACCGTGCACTCTGTAGAGTAATTTTATAAATATCTTTTGTAACAACACAGATATTCTTTGGAACAGAATACAGGCATACCTCAGAGTAGGTTCGGTTCTTAATAAAGTGAACATTTCAATACACTGAGCTACATGAATTTTGTCATTTTTCAGTGCATATAAGTTATGCTAACATTATATACTGAAGTCTATTAACTGTGCAATATTATCCCTTAAAATATGTATATACTTTAATTCAATGTAACACAAAATAAATGAGCACATGCTACTGCGAAAGTTGTGCCAATATGTGCTCACTGCAGGGGGTTGCCACAAATCTTCAATTTATAAAAAATGCAGAATCTATAAAGTGCAATAAAGCAAAGCAGGATGAAACGTGGTAGACCTATATCCCTCATTTCCTTCCTCTTCCTGTTTCTGTATTCCAAGAAACAAAACAAGACTCAGAGAGGCCTCTTCTCATGCTTCTGCCAACAGCAAAGAGCACAGTGCTCTAGTGAGTGGGCTGACTTTTATTTATTTATTTTTTTTTTGAGATTAGGTCTTGCTATTTTTGCCCATGGAACCACAGGCTCTCATTGCCCGGGGTACCACAGACTCAAGCAATCCCCAGCCTCAGCTTCCCAGGTAGCTGGGATTATAGGAGCATGCCACCATGCCCAGCTATTTTTTTGGAACTAGGTCTCACTACAGGCCCCAGGCGGAACTCGAACCGTGATCCCTAGCCCCAGCCGCTTCATAGGCTGAAGCTTACAGGCATGAGTTACCATGCTTGGCCCTGGGCTGACTTTTTGTGGGCCTCCACAGTTGCCAGGACTGTGGGGATGGCCGCCAAACTTGTGTCACCAAGTGAATCTCACGAAAGATTCACCTATTTTCCTTCAGGGGTGAAGGATGGAGAGGACCAGTAGCAGGGAAAATAACATCCCTGGTTGTCTCGAGTTCCTGGTTTGGTTAAGGAGAAGGTAATTTACTCCAATCAGGCTAGGGAAACATGGGGAAACCAATTCCATCAGTGTTGGTTGATCCTCAAAAGGGAGACAGGGAGACATTCTTCATTTCAGGTGACATCTAGTTAATCTCAGGAGCCAGGATCAAAGTTTCACCTTAACTCAAGAGCCAAGGCCAGCTGCACAGTCTGGCCCGTGTTCCCACAGTTCTCAGTTAGGACCTTGTTTGCTGTATTAACCTTCTGTTTACATCTCTGCTATCCAATCAGATTCTGTCTGCTGTGATTCTTTCATTCTACCAGCTAGCATTTTACATGCTCACAAGATGATTAGAACAAGCAAATAGCAGAAGTGTCTGTCCTTTCAGCCCTGATGATCAGTTTTCTCAATTTAAGTCACTTTTCTCAGGCCAGGTCTTCTGAAAGCCAAGGGATCACCCTGTTTCTTACCAGGCTCCCTACAGGTCAACATAATGGTCTGGGAGCTTTAAGAGGAGCTCTTTCTATGAGTGCGGCAGACCTGTGTCTACCAGGAAGTCATGGGCACTCAGAATAGGTATAGGACAGCTGGGCAGAGCAATACCACCTGGACATGTGACTGTGGCCGGTTATTTCATTACTCTGAGGCCGTATGGCCTCTTTCTAAGTTCTTCCTTTGTGTCAAGAGTTCTCTAGTTCAGCTGTTGTTTTCTCACAAGACAGAACAGAACTACATACAAGAACTAAGTTGTCCAGGCAAAAAACCTTTTGAAGCAAGAATTTCTACGCTGTGAGTGGTTTATTCTGAGAATAGAACTCCAAGAAGTTTTAGAAATCTTCATTCAATGACATGGATAGACAGACTTTAATCTGTGAGCCAAGAAAAATGATTTGTAAAGGCTAGAAGAAAAGAACCCTATGGCTAAGAACTTGTAAAAACATCTCTAGCAAACAAAAGTTCTAAGGAAAAGACTGTGAATCAGCAGGATCACAGGAGGTGGGGAGTGAGCTTTGAAATGGCAGAGAATTAACCGGCTCAAGGGCAAATGGTACAGAATGTAACTGCAGATGGTGACACACATGAATTCAAGCAGCACTCAGAGTTAACGAAGGACAAGGAAACACATTTTCCTCCTGAGACTGCATGGATGGGAATAGGCCATAATAGTTTTTTTTTAATGGAAAATAGGGACCACTGATACTCATCAGAGTTAGTAAGGTTGTACAGTCTGAGCCTGGGAGGTAGAGAAAGAGAATAGGAAGGACATTTTTCAGTCCCTTCACTAACTAGCTTTACACTATGCTGAAGCAACTGCAAGGAGATAAAGAGAGAAGCCCAACATCACTGTCTCTGCCTTCCAGGAACTCATTTCGGTAGGTGAGGAAAACTCACCACCCAAGGTGTTGCTAATGATAAAACTGGTGTAGATTTTGGCATTACAGAGCATTTGTACTCACGTCATCTCATTTAATTGTCATACTGGTTATTGGACCAGAAGAGAGCTTAAGAAACCTGCTTGAGGTCTCTCAGCTGTGATATAGTAAGACAAGTTACAGAGTCTCAGGCCTATTACTGTAAGAACTGTAAGAGACATTTTGAATTCACAGGGATTCCAAGGGCAGCAATAGTGCTTTGTAGGGACAGTCATTATTTGGGAGACTCTACCAACAACTCCTGGGTCTAAAAGAGTCCCGTGCTGATACCATGCAGGTATCATGCACTCCATTCCTGGCTACCATTTGGTGCTGCATGAATGAAGGTGGATAAGTATTAACTGCTTCCACTTGTAGTTGGGGAATCAAAAATAAAGTCTGGAATCTGAGCACAGATCTGTCTGATGCCCAAGTTGCTAGTCCTTCCTCCCAGTGGAAGGAAAAACTATTCTCTTTCTCTACCTCCCAGGCTCAGACTGTACAACCTTACTAACTCTGATGAGTAGCAGTGGTTCCTATTTTCCATTAAAAAAATTTAGTGGCACATGAAAAAGAGTTCCATACGATGACTGCAGCAGGTGAGCAAATATGGCAATAAAAACAATGCGTCAACCTCATTTATTGTCTCAGGTTCTTCTTTGCATCAAGGGAAAAGTCCCAGTTTGGGCCTGAAGAGTCTTCAACACCTCTCAAATATCAACCTCCCTCCCACTTTAAAAAACATGAACTTAGGCTCAGAATCTTATAATAAGCAACAGGAATTAGAATTTTGTAACACTATTCTGTTTTCACTGTATTTTATTTTTATGGTCAATTTCTATTTAATGCAAATGGTAATGGCCTTCATTTACATAAAAGTGATAAAACTTTTTAAAGTAAAATCAGGTAAATTTTTTTAAAGGATGATCATTTTAAAAGACAATATTAGAGAGATGACAGAAAGCATGAAAGCCATACATGAATGACTGAGAAAGCTTGCTCTGTGGTGTAATGGCTCTCTGGATACAAATGCGCTTGCCTAGTTTTCAAGTAGTGCTGCTTCATGGTTTACATAAAGCAAATGGGGCAAGTTTTCGAAAAGCCTCAGTTTAGGCTCTAGGATTCCCTGCTGGCTATGTATCCAGACAAGATCTTTTGCATAAACTACAGCACTAAACATCAGGTATTCAAGGTGCCAGTTAACTACATGATCAGGTGTCAGAAGTGAATGTTAACAAATGTTTAATCAGGGCAGGGGGCAACAAACAATGGTCTCTGGGGGACATCTAGTTCAAAGTCTGTTTTTTACAAATAGAGCCTTATTGAAACATCCAGTTGTTTACATATTGTCCGCTACTATTTTCCCACTACAGTGGCAAAGATGAATCATTGTGATGGAGACAATATGGGTCATAAAATCTAATACACTTATCTGGCTCTTTACAAAAAAAAAAAAAGTTGATCCTTGGGAGACCAGACCCTGAAATTGAGAAGACCGAGGTCAAAGGAAGGTAAGAATATAGTTCTAAGATCAAAGCAATAATTCTACCAGAAATTATGGTAGGAAGAAATCTTAAGCACGAAGAAGAAAGTAATGATCAATACTCCAGGAGCAAAGAAGAACAGGGTAATCCCAGCAAAAATGGTTCTGTGTCTTTTTGGAGTCAAAAAACCCTTTTGTTGGGCTAGTCTGTGCTGCCCAGACACTCCCAAGGAGCTTCCCCAAGTAGCTTATAGGAACCATATCCCTGGGAAGCCAGAGAGTCCAGTCATGCCTTATAGGTGGTACTCAGTGTGTATCATATGAGAGCTTTGATGGTCAGAGATGAGTTGGGTGGGGCAAGAAGAATGCCAAATTAATGACAAGTGCCGAGGTCTATATAACAGGCTTATTAAATTACACAGCGTGCACTAGTGTACAAGACCATGGGAGATCACTGCAAGCACTGAAGTAGGACAGTCATTCAAAACTGTAGTTATTTGTGAGGCAAAGGTAATAGGGTGTGACAAAGCTTTAAAACACTCTAAGTCACTAACTACATTTCTTTCACTAGCAATAATATAAAAGACAAAATGAATCAGCTGTCACTAGCAGAATGAGAATCTGCTGTTGCCACAGCCTCAAAAACATCTACACTGGCTCTTCCATTTGGTTTATCTCATTTGCAGAGGCATTTATATGCATTAAAAGAAGGTGGTGATATCCCAGAAATAACCAGGGGTGTTGCTTGGAGAGTGAAGGTTAGAGTACAAAGAAGTGAGACATGACAGAAAAACTTCAAATGAGAGAAGCAAGCTGTACTGGATCTAAGGGCCACTAAGATATATTGAAATATAGTAGTGACCGGGGAACAATCTAGAGCTTTTGCCAATTCCCATGGTGTTAATATTCCCACCACCATTAATTTAATGCTCTAATACGGTGTCACCAAATGGAAATTGAAAAGAGGTGCATACAACTAGTTTTGGTGAACTGAATATTTTCCCTGCAGTAAATCACCGGAAATCCAGCATGTTGCTCAGAGCAGTTTTTACCTGAATGACATGAAGCTACCTATGGTCCCTCTGAAGTCATGCTGCAGGGTCCACGACAGACACCGTTATTGGAAGACTAAGGTCTTACAGCTGACACTTCAGCTCTGAGATCTGAAGAATCCGTTTTGTGGCACAGAATAAATTAATTTTGCAGTTAAAGAAACTGAGATGCAGGGCTTAAGAACTGCTCACCGTGGGCTACATGGTGGGGAGGATGGAGGAGGATCATGCAGTGCATGATCAGAAACAAATTCTGAAACCAGAGTAGCTGGCAGAGAGAAGGCAGTCCTCAGTCAGGGCACAAAAAGCAGCTGATATGGGATTGCAAATGACTGCCAGGGTCATCTGAAAAAGAGGAGACAGGAAAGGTCACAGGGGTGCCCTGAGGCTGTGTGAGTGTGTGCATGGAAGTCAGCACAGTCCAGTGAGTACCTCCTGTATACTGTCAACATAGCACAGTGCCCCAGGCATCTTTTTGAAATAACAGAAAATTAGTTTGTGAATTTCAACCAGCTAATATCACATGTGAAAGGAAGTGGAGAGGCTCACACTCTTCTCCTTCTTGTGTTTCTCTTTTCTCTCTCTTCAATGATTCAAGCTTTTGTTTTTACTACCCATTCACTTCAGCAAATCAAATATAAATGTATTGAAAGCCAATTCTTCCTCTAAAAACTGCACTTTCATGCTGGTTTCCTCTAGACTAATAAAATCTGTTAATGTATCTAGAGCTCAAGTAGGTCTCTCAAGAACTTGCCTTCCTCCTTCTTTTCTGTCCACCACCCACACCTTAATCCGAAGACATGAACACCCACCCAGTGAGCTTCCCCTATCATCAGGATCAACAGACTCTGGGGAAAAGTCACCCAGGTTAGCTTTCTTTCTAACTCCTCCTGCTTACAAAGAAACCTCCTTAGGCAAGTCAGGGCAGTCCTTGGTCTGTTTGTGAGGTACTTTTCTTCTGGGTGGCAGACAATGCTTTCTATTTACCAACCATTCACTCACCACTAACCAGGCTCCTTGGCAGCCCTTAGAAGCTCCCAGGTGGCACTGTTTGTTTATCCCCATTTCACTGGGGAGTGAAACTGAGGCACAAGAAAAGAAAAATCACTGTCAGGACATTTCATAGGGGCGAGCTATAAAATGAGTTAATTCATGGGTTGTTTTCAAACATGGAAGAAGAGATTACAATAAAGAACTGAATTATATCTTAAAGCAACATTGCCTTCTATCCCCACCACCAGCCAACCCTTAATGAAGGGCAATGCTGACAGATTTAGGTTTTCAACTTTGTCATTTTGTGCTTTCTGGAGGAAGTGCAGTGAACTTGGAAACAGGTGATAGAGCCAGGGAAGTAAAGTTAGGGGGCTTGGATGATCTACACTGGGACAATCACACTAAGAATAATCAGTCTGGTGAAGGCTACATAGAGATCCAGGAAATGCTCCTGAGCTGATTCACAGTTCACAGGAAAACAGTGGGAATGATTCCTTTATATCTGGGCTGGGGGGTAGGGAGCACAGGCTATGTAAGCCGTGCTATGTAATTATGTGTGCATGTATATATGTGTCTATACATACACACAAAGACATGTACACAATCATGAATGTTTAGACATAAAACATATTTATATACATATAATTACATATAATTATGTAATTATAGTTGAGTTACAAGAGTTTACTATGTAAGAGTGTTTTCAAGACCAATTTCATTGTAAGAAAAAAAACCATTAGCCATAAAACACTGTCTTGTTCCACAGGGATATGTCATTTTGCCTTGGTTTTGCTAATTAAGAACTGAAAATTGTTGAAATGTTTCTTGTTGGCTAAACTGGAGAGAAGACAACAAAATTCAGTGGAAATTTATGAGTCTTGAGAGTTAGGATCCATTGAGCTTTATGTGGGAAGGAGGAAGGATTTGTGAACTGCAGACATGTTTATGATTCATCAAATCTAATCAGCTACAGTCCCCCACCAGGGGCACAATCAAGATTGTGCAAACAACTTAATTTCTATCTTTTAGAAATGGTGTAATTTTTAATACTGAGGACTCACTGCTTGGCTCAATGGTACTCAATAGTCAAATACTTACCAGTTAAATTGTCTTCACAGGATGTTAGGGATGGGGAGACGCTGAGGGAAACCCCTTCATGTCATAAAGAACACTGTGTCCCAAAGACACACAGTTTGTGAATAAGAAACCACATCTTCTGAGTCTCAAGATGCCTGAATCCTCTTCCCACCCAGATGCTGGCAGCATCTATCCCCATCAATCCATTAGCAGACACAAACAAGCACTGTGTTCCAGGTACCGTGCCAGACACCTCGGGAAGATTTCAGGATCTTTGATTTGTTCAGTTCTTAAGTAGAACTGAGAGCTCCCAGATGAATGACACAATTTCTTCCCCCACAGGAACGTCCCAGCTAGTGGGAGTCACAAGGAACTAAACAATAGAGAAATACAGAATAAGGTAAAAACCATTCCAGAGGAATGTACAGAAAACTGTGGGAATTCAGAGTTAAGTGCCATAACGAGTCTGGAGGGAACCTGACCTAAAGCTTGAGGAAGAATAGAGGTCATTCAGGTTAAGAGGGGCAAAAAGGACAGTTACTCACCCAGCAGAGAAAACAGCAGAGGCCAGGTTGGGAGGCAACCCAGGAAGGCAGTCAGGTTCAGGCTAGGCAATCCCCAGGAGCCAGAGCAACCAGATCCAGTGAGAAGCCATACTACTCAAGGGTAAACTTGATAACTCTAAATGGGGCAACAATGAGCATGAGATCATAGCAGATACATATGGGCACTGAGGATTCCTAAAATGGCACTTGGTTGGACCCAATAGATCAGGAGCACCTCCTGAAGAGCACATACATGCAACAGCCCTATGGAAACCCAAAGAGCAGACAGGAGATGGTGCTGAGCTCATTCCCTGGCTCCTGTTCGCTGGAGCCACATGTGATCAGAGGACTTAAGCCATCAGGAAACAAAAGCCTTATTTCCCTTGAGTTGTGACCCCTCAGGAAACTACCACTGAGTAAGTATGGAAGTCAGAGTCTCAACTAAAACTAAATCTTGAGTAAGTTTTAAAACTGCCATTCCGGGCCGGACATGCTGCCAGTGGCAGCATAGGAAGCCGCGCCGGGAGCAGGGATTGTGGTTCGAGTCCTGCCAGGAGCACATAGCGAGACCTAATCCCAAAAAATAGCTGGGCATGGTGGCGCACGCCTGTAGTTCCAGCTACCTGGGAAGCTGAGGCTGGGGATCGCTTGAGTCCGTGGTACCCTGGGGAACGTGAGCCTGCAGTTCCATGGGCAAAAACAGCGAGACCTAGTCTCAAAAAAAAAGCAAACAACAAAAAATTAAAACTGCCATTCTGTTTAGCAACTCTCTCCCTGAACCTTGGTTTCTGCCCCAATAAAAGTGGAGACAGTGTAAACTGAAGCTTAGAATTGGAGTCAATGGCTATTCACTAACTGGATGACACTCAACAAGGTAGCTTTAACCGCCCTGACTCAGCTACCTCATTCAAAATCTCAAAAATGCTACAGTCAATGAGAACACACTACCTGCCACATGGGAAATGTCATGTAGTGGCAGATGCCCTCACATTCTATTTATAAAGTAAACTGGGTCCTATTTTAAAAGAAACTCCCATACTGGCCTGGACTATGTGACAAACTGTGTTTCCAAAGATAAGGGCAACAAAGCCATAAACATGCTCTTCTCATGAAGTGACATCCTCCCATTGAGAGATGAGGTTCTCTTTCTTACCCTTGAATGTGAGAGGAGTGAAAGAGATCGTGTGTAGCTTCTGAGGTTGGATCAGACCTTGCCTTCTCCTTGGAAGGCTTGCTGTTGGAACCCAGACACCATGTTGTGGGGGAAGCACAAGCAACACCTGAATAGATTACTCTCCCAGTTGTGGTTCCAGTTAACAGTCAGCATTGAATTACCAAAGATATGAGAGAATCCTCAGATGTCAAGTCACCCCTCTCTCTAAATCTTTCTGACTGGGGCCCTAAACATCACACAGTAAACATCCACTATCTTCTCCAAATTTCTGAGTTTGAGAATCTGAGAGTCTTAAAAAACAAAAAACAAAACAAAACCAAAAAAAAACAAATAAACAAACAAACAAAAAACTACAGTGGTTGTTTTTAATGCCACTTATTTAGGTTCCTTATACAGCAATAGAGAATCATTACATTTATTTTAAGGTAATAGGGGGCTATGGAAAAGCTGAGTATTGAAAAACCAAGATGAACGTTTCCAGAAAGTTAACTTGACTACAGTGGATTGGGACAGGCGGTAGGGCTGTTTAGCAGGAAACCACTGATAGAACAAGGCAAATACCACATGATGCAAACCTGAGCTCTCAGGGAGGGAGCTGGGCGGGGGTGCAGAGCATCAGGGACAGATGAAAGGAAAAGAGTTCAAATGACTCCAAGGTTTGAACTAATAGTGAAGCCCTTATTAGCAAAATTATGTTTATCCAGAAGGGGGACTATTTTTTTGGATGGGTAGAGCCAGTAGAGGAGAGAAAGTAAATTCCATGTTGAATGGGCATGAGGTGAAGATAATCTAAGAGAAGTGTCAAGCAAGAAATTAAAAATCTAGGACTGGAAGCTGAAAACTGTTTTTGGCTAAAACCTTGAAAATGGATGAGATTACCTGAGATTATGCTGATAAAAGATGTCAGACTCTGTGTATATTTTAGGGGAACAGCAGATGAGAAAGACCCAGTTTAGTCAGTCACAGAGACAAAGATGAGGGCCACAGACAAGCATGTTGTAGAGAAAAATTATTGAAAAAAGGAATTGAAACTAAAATGGAGGCTAGGGGAAGGAAGTGGGATCAGAGAAGGTTTTTTCCACCTCTGACCAAAGGTGGGATCAGACACACAACCCGAAGAGTGAAATGGTACACTTGCTTAGTACCTCAGTTTTAAGTTTCCATTCAGAGACTCTCCCATGAGTCTGGGAGTACATAGGAACTGATAGAATGACATGATGAAATGCGCATTTTGAAGGTTATAAAGTAGGCACAAGAACACCTGCTGCTTACCTACCTCACACAAAGTACAGTTTAGATGCATATAAAGTGTTTTAAGTTCCCTGGTATTGTAGTAGACCTGATATCCATCTTTCAATCTTTAAGAGGAGTCGTTCTTAGTGTTTGTTGAACTACACAGCATTCCTGTGAGGTAGATATTATCATTGGCTGAGGAAACAAAGGCCACACAGCAAGTCAAAAGTCAAGGCAAGATTAGAACTGGGTCTGACTTCCATGTGGGGAAGGCCAATTGACTGGATTCCTTTTGTGTCAGTAATAGGTTCTTTGATCTGTAATATAGAAGAGTCTTGCTTCTGAGAAGATTGTGAAAAGAGTCATTAATGACCATAAGGTTCTCTGAAATTCACTGAGGGGGCTGGGGTGTAAAGGTGTAGCACACCCATTTGAGAGACAAAGAAGTTCCAGGAGCAATGAGGATTCTAAGAACAGCAAAGGAGCTTGGGACACATGAAAAGAGTCTGGGTGGTTACCACCCAGTTACCAAACTGGGAGGGAACAGGCATTTGGGGAAGGGCCTTGGAGAGGTGGCTGTGTGCCAGCCACTTCACGCACACTTCCTTCTGACTCTTCACCACCTTCAGCAGACACAGCATGGGATGAGACTCTTGGCTTCAAAGAAAGCAGTGCATATTCAAATCGGGTTACTCTCAGGTTGAATATGTGAACAAAAGTGCAGTACCACAGAGCACAGGGGTTCTAGATCAGAGCACCTTGGGGAGGTCATAGAAATGGTGAAAATGGAGGAGAGGTGATGATTTTATGAAATGTTTCTTAAAATCCCTGAAGAAGCAACATCACAATTTTTTCCAGTACTACATTTATTTTTCCTAAAAATATTTCTTAGTAAAAATGAAAGAGTAATCATGATACTAGATAGCAGTCAGGGCCTTAGGATAAATTGAGAGTGATGGAGATTAAGTTAAATGAAGCTAGAATGGGAAAAGTAATAAGCACTTTCTGAGTGCCTGTTGTCAGGCTCTCATTTACTATTTAGAACACTCTTATGAGGTTGTGATAGCCCCATTTTATAAAGGAGTCTTAGAAAGGTTTAATTCTTTGCCCAAGGTCATACCGCTAGCTTACTGAGACAGTCAGAATTTGTGCCTTTATACACCTCATTGCAGAGTTTATGTTCTCTTCTATGCATTGTACTACTGCCCACTTACCAATGGTCACAAGTTCAACATTAGTCAGGTTTGAACTAATGAGATTCACTGAAAAGTCCCAGAGAGGACTGTAAATGAGAACTGTAGGATGTGCTGGGAGGGGCACTCTGCATATGCCTGATCAGGGTCTAACAAGTCCCAGAAGATAAGAAAGTGACTAGGACAATCACAGTATCTGAGAAGCAAAGTCTCTGTCACTCCCTCCTTCCTCAGAAATCCCTCACTCAGACTCTCCAGTTATATTCGAGATGTCCAATGGGCCCCTCAAGGCCCTTTCTCCTCTTCCCCAAGTCCCATCCCTTCATCAAATTAGCCTTCATTTTTCCAATTCTTCACTGCCTAGACTCATTTGACAAGTTAATCAATCCCTACTAAATTGTTAAAACTAATACATTACCCACTATAGGATATTTTACTCAGTTAATATGTACTCTCCCACCATCATGGCACAAAGAAGGAACTATATTGATGGACAGCTCAGGTACAGTGGAAGACTGTCAGGAGACAGCACCTGGGAAAGTTCCTCAATCAATGAATAAACAAGGCATGAAGCTTTTCCAGTACTCACTGATTGGTAAACCATTAGGCAGACTAACTCATTTAATGAGGTAGGTTATGGATTAATACATCCACTTTATAGACCAGAAACAGACACACATAAAGGTTCACTACCCTCCCAAAGTCGCAGAGCTAATCTGCATCAGAATTAAAACACAAATTCGAAAGACCCCAGCCACTCTTAATCACTAACACACATAGTTCTCGAATGTGACCTGCAGACTCTTGGGATCCCTGGAACCTCTCAGGGGTTTCATGAGGCTAAAACTATTTTCCTAATAAAACCAAGATGCTAATTTCCTTTTTTACTATGAGATATTTGCACAGATGTTGTAAAAACAATGGAGTCAATCAGTACCACCGGATAGTCACTGTACTCTGCTATGCACGCTCCATAGAGCCAGCTGACTTAAAACTGTCTTCCTGAGAAAGCAGTAAAATTTTTTGATTTTTAAAATCTTGACTTTAGAGTTCTGAGAATACTGTGTGACAATGGAAAGGAGGTATAAAGCAGTGTCACTGCATACTGAAGAAAGATCTTAAGGAAGGTACTTGTGTAACTGAATGGCGAACTGCAAAAGCAGTTTCCTTTATGAAATACCACTTTTACTTGAAAAGACACTGATCACTCAATTAAGTGTCTGACATTCTTGAATATGAATGAAATGAACCTTCAAGTGTCATTTCAAGAAAAACAACTGAAGATATCTGTTGTCTATAATAAGACATAAGCTCTACAACAAAAATAAGAATTTTGGGCCTGGCACAGTGGCTTGTGCTTGTAAGCTTCAGCCTATGAAGCAGCAGGGGCTAGGGATCGTGGTTGGAGTCCCGCCTGGGGCCCGTAGCGAGTCCTAGCCCCCCAAAAATAGCTGGGCGTGGTGGCGCGAGCCTGTAATCCCAGCTACCTGGGAAGCTGAGGCTGGGGATTGCTTGAGTCTATGGTACCCCGGGCAACGAGAGCCTGCGGTTCCACGGGCTAAATAGCAAGACCTAGTCTAAAAAAAGAAAAAAAAAGAATTTTGGGAAATTTGTATTTGCCATCATGAATTTGCAGCTTCCCAATGAAGATTTCTGGGATGAGATTGATTAGGACAGTGTTGATTGTGATTTTTTGATACTGTCTAATGTAAGACATCAATGGTTGGATGATGTAATCCTACAAAGTGATGTTTTCCAAGTGACCATAGTTTGACTTACAAAGTCCTGCATTATTAAAGATTTTAATGTAACAAAATATTAAAAGTTCATTCATATGAGTTTAGATATTATATGGCAAAAAAACTAAAAGAAATTATTATTTGTCAAATTTTAGTACAGTATTAAAGAAGATATTTATAATTATCTGAAAAAAAGGCAATTGAAATATTCTTCTGGGCTCCCCCAGATTTCTTCATATGCTCCAACCAAAATGATATATTACATCATACTGAATGCAGAAGCACACTTACAAAACTAAGTCTTTTCCTAACAAGGTATTAAAAGAGATTTGCAAAAGCTCTGGGACTACTTTCTCTGAGATTTTTTCTTCGTAAAATAGCTATTTTATGTATCATTTATGCTAAATATAACTTCATTGTTATTGTTATTTCAAAGTGAATAAATTTCTTCAAATTTCTTAGTTTTAACTTCAGATATGATAAATATCAAAAGCAATCCAATCCAATAAGAGTCCAGAGACTAATCACTGCAGCACAGGAAGGAATTCAGAAGAGAACCAAAAAAGACCAGACCACGTAGATGTATCACTTTTTATCATGAATTTCAAAGACTTCTCTACAAGTAAAAAGTTTTAAGAATTCGATTTCTCCCTAGGTATTTTTTTCCGGCTTACTGATTATTAAAAACATTAAAAACTATTCTCAACTCCTTGTAATTGCAGAGTGTACTCCTTGTTCTCTCCCTCCCCCTCTCCCCCTCCCCCCTCCTCCTTTTCCCTCTCTCCTTTTCTCCCTCTCTCTCTCAATCTGGGATACTGTTACTCCTCCTAAAGGAGACTCCCCATACAGTAGGTGCTTGCACCTCTCTGCCTCCAAGCAAACAGCTCTAATATATTCTTACCTAGCAAACCTAGCAGTGGGGAAGCTAGAATTTTGTCGTATTTCCAACATACTGTTCAGTATTTGGCACACTGAATGAAACTCAAATAGTCTTGCTTAATTAATGAAACCAATAAACTCCCTACCATGTACCAAGCAACCTTCCAATGGCAACCTGGCCTTTCCAATCTTCATTGCAAGTCAATTAACAAGAACAGTGCGGGTTTTCTAGTTTCTTATTATGTCATTTAACTGACTTTGTGACTCACTATCATATCACTTGTTATATGGTATGAATCTTGAAATTCTAAAAGTGAGACTCAGTTCAAAGCAAGTTCTTGTACCGTTCCCACACCAGGCATCGCCCTTGTGCAGTAAATGGTGTCCTCTCTCCTCCCTGTGACTCAGTTTTCTAAAACCAACAAAATGCTTCTAAGTAGCTAGGTTTGAAGGAGAAATTATCCATAAAGTGAAGAATGTATAAAGTCAATTATAAAATCACTGCAACACCTTACACTGCTGCATGATTGGCAACGTCATAATTTAATACAGAATATGATTCCCCCCCTCAAATTTAATGTAAATAATGTGCAGGAATAAAGGTTGTTGAATCAGATAATCCCCGTGAGCATCACAGACAACACACTGTGAATAAGCCACAGACATTTTCACATAGGATGTTACAGCTTCTTTCTGGAATGCTGCTACTGTCCAGCTAATCCCCCAGACAGGATAATGTTTTCTTGTCCTCATTGTCTGTCCTGCCTCTTCCCTTCTTTCTGCCTTTCCTTTACACCACATTTGGCTGCTTTTTCCCTTGGTTCACCCAGAAACTGAGGGAGAATATAAAAAAGCTGGCAGACATAAAATACCCATAGCCTCCTTAGGCTCTGCAAAGGATATGATCTTTGTTTTGCAGAGCACAAGTCTTGTAGACCAAGTTTCTTACCACCAGCAACCCCTATTTTACTAGAGAGGTAACTGAGCAAAACATCAAACAATTGAAAACTCATACATCAACTTATTTCTGTATGTTTCAGGAAAACTAGTGGTAAGGAAAATGGGACCATAGGTAAAAAATAGTAAAGAAACCAAAGAATGACTAAAAAGAGTGTCAGAGTCCACTTAGCATAACTTACTGAGAATCTACTGGATGTCATAAGCTCTGTTAACACAGGTATTGAGAGAAAAGCCCTATGTATTAAATCAAACTGTGGAACTTAACAGAAACTAAAATCAAAGGGAAAAAATGAAATAAATTCAAATAGCACAAAGGCAGACAATATGTGCAGAGCAGTATAGGAAAATAAAAAACACATTTGCTCTGGTTGGAAAATGTAGCATATCTTACTGCAAACAAAACTGGGTAAGACTAAATGAACATGTATCATGTTTAGAAAGAGTGTGTGCATATTCATTACGGAAGGATCTCTGATGAAAAAACAAAAGAGTATTGAACTATTTCTTGGTAGACTTCCTCCTGGATGCCCCTTACTTCACCACGAGAGGGCGCATGCACACTTTCTTAGTAATCAGTAACTAGGGAAAACCCTCTTAAATTCCTCTAGGCAGCTACCCACCTCTGTTCAGTCAACTGAGCTCTGAGCCTCAGGAGCAGCTGCACAGTTATGCAGATTAAGTTTCCTTTACAGAATTATATTCTCTCATATAATACAGTAATTTTATGAGGGTTGGCAGAGTAAAATGCATTCACCCTATTTTAAAGATGAAGAAGCACATGGAGGGAGTGATTTGCCTTGGCAGCAAAAGACTCAAAAGCACAAACTCAAAACTAATTTCTTTTAATTCCTAAGTTCTATATTTATTTTTTCCTTTTTTCCTTATTTTCCTAAAAGAGCATAATCAAAATTCATACCTCACTCCCTTGGTGCCTCTATCCATTCATTCCCTTTTTCTATGCAAAAAACAAACAAACAAAAAAAAAAAAAACCACATAAACCAGGAAATTACTTGCCTATATAAGGTGTCAGAAACTTTTTTATTGTTGTTTAAGTGTGAACACTTTGCAGTTTTTTATAGGTTTTCAATGAGATGGGAAGTGTGCTGATACTTGTGTAAAGTATTCTATAGCAGCATTAAAATGAACTAGAATAATTCTTAAGTACCACTTACAGGGAAATTAACTGTAAATACAAATTTCTTTAGACAGATCTTACAAGATTCTGGGCAAAATATATAACTCAAAAGCTTTCTTTTGCAAGAGACAACAGAGGAAACAATAAACTACATGGACTTGGCAATCAGCCTGTGTGAGTTCAAATTTAGGTTTTGCCACTTACCATATGACCTGGACAATTGTTTAATTATAGCATAACTCAGTTTCCCCTCTGCTGAATGGAAAGATCAGTACCTACCTCAGAGTCTAAGAGTAAAGATAAAATCATGACCCAAAAGAGCACATAGTGAGCTCTCAAGTTACAAAAGGTAGCTCTTATTCTGAGTGACCAACAAAATTATTATTTACAGTGAATATTAAAGGAGACAATTCTAAATGTTTTATGTCACAGTAGAACTGTACTTTATGTACAATATATACACTTGAAATGTAAATTACTAGAGTATACAGTCTCAATCTTTGCTTTTATGACATGGTTTGTCCAATCTATGGTTAATTTGAAGCCAAGCACTTGGTTAGGAAGAAAAACTAAATTACAGAAGATCATAGTTCCACTAGCAGAGGGGAAAGCTCCTGCCCAAGAAACCTAAAGACCCAGGTATTTGCAGCTCTGTCATTATTCAGCATCCCTCCCTACATCCCACATCTCTAGTTCCTAAATATCTCTAAAACCTACTATTTCCTCTTTATTCTTACCACAGTTGTCTTAACATCATGGATTCTTTACTGGGGCTCATTAAGTTTGTAGTATGGGTGGATAAATGGGACTGTGGCAGGGATAAAGGGGGGTGACACATGGGGGAGAAGATTAGCTTATAAACCACATACTGATTCACTGACTCAAGGCAAGCTTAACTCTGACTTGGTAGAAAGCTGGGTCACTTTAACAAAGTTGGTCTGTAAGAACCTTTCCTCCCTCGCAGGACTTTTTCTTTGTGATAGTGTCACAGGCCCCATAAAGAACCCCAGGACCTTTCCCAGTCATGGCCAGTTTGCCAAGTCAACCAGGTCATCAAAGCTGGCTGCTCCTGCATCTGGTTGAAGTTATTTTTGCACATTCAGTGCCTTGGATGGCATGGGTGTAAACTCACTAGAGATCAGGTGAGCTCAGAGGTAGGGTGGCCCACTCCTGCAGGTAGGAGTGCCTTCCAGCTCCTCCCAAATGCTCCATGGGCTTCTGATCCATCCCAATCCTACTTCCTTCCCTTTTCAGACTATCTCTAAATTCTTGTTTAGTTTGGACATGTCTTGCCTGATTCCTGTGTGGCAGAGTTAATGCCATGGCTACATGTCAATGAAAGATAAATACCCTTTAGAGCTTTATCCTCTAAATAATTTAATCAAATTTTCCCAGGGCACTCTAGAGCCCCTCCTGTGGACATGACTTCACACACTCGTTACATGCAAGATTCCCTGCCCATGCAAAGACAATGTCTCACTGCATTCAGAGGATAAAGGACTGCCATTTCCTCTTAGGTTCCCTCAGGAATGTTTCATTTGCTCACCCAATTGGCTATGACTATTAATTGTAGAGTTAAGGAAGCACTTCCATACCTCACTTAAGGCCTGGTATGTCCAGCAGGAGGAACCATAGGGGGAGAGATTAGTCACTTTCTGATTAGAAAGGGGTTTTTTTTTTTGTCCATATATTTTTTTTAATTTTGTGGGTTTTTTTTTTTTTTTTTAAGAAATCCAGTTGGCTTTATTAAAGGAGTCATGAATTGTAAAACAACCAAGATATTACAATAGCTTATGCATACAGGGTATTTAGAGACAAAAAGAATGTATATCAAGGTTAGTAACAAAGAAGAGACTTTCCAAGTACAACCACCTCTCAGAGAAGGGCCAGGGGCTTTTAAGTGACTTATTTCTGGTGCTAATTAGGAAATTCCAGGTTGATTGGTTTGGGATTGGAAAACATTTTCAAGCTCTATTAAAATAAACTGCACATACTATAAAATGAACGAGTTTTAAGTGTACAGTTAATTCTATATCTGCTGATGATTTTTTAAATTATATATATACACACCCCAGGGTTTTCCCATTTTCTTAACACCCACTACCCATCTTTCTTAATCTTATGTGCCCTCCACGTCTCCCTTTTTCTTCCTCCTCCCCCTCTCTCGCTCTATAGTTCAGTTGTTTCTAATTTTTCTTATTTGTTTGTTTTTTTCTATATCTTTCATATAAGTGAGACCATGCCATATTTCTCTCTTTCTTTCTGGCTTTTTTCTGCTAATATGAGTCCTTCTATGAGCTCCATCCATGTTGCTACAAATGACATATGTTTGTTCTCCTTGATTGATGTCTATCATGTACAAATACCACATTTTTTTTCAGCATTCATCAGTTTTGGGGAATTTGGGTTGTTTTCGTATCTTGGCAATTGTAAACAGAGCTGCAATGAACTTGCGTGTACAGGTGTCCTTTTGAATAAGTGTTTTCATGTCCTCTGGGTAGATCCCCAGCAGTGGGATTGCTGGGTTGAAAATGGTAGGTCCACTTTCAATTGTTGGAGGGTTCTCCACACAGTCTTCCATAGTGGCTGGACCTGTTTGCACTCCCACCAGCAGTGTGACAGAGTTCCTTTTCCTCCACATCCCCACCAAGACTTGTTGCCAGTTTTTTTATATGGGCCATTCATACTGGTGTTAGATGGCATCTCAGTGTGGTTTTAATTTGCATTTCCCTGATTTATTAATGATGTGGAACATTCTTT